>JARYGA010039465.1:0-34080 GCA_030545235.1 Helianthus tuberosus
TCAGGAAGATTGCTCCTCCTCTTGCCAATTCTCAAGAAAGAATAGACGCCATTAGACTTCTCCCAGAGGCAGAAAGAAGTTTCAACCCTTCTCCACCAACTCCAAGTCCTCTTTCAAGTGCCAACATGTCTGGTAAGGATCCTGCAAGATATCCTGCACACATATGCTTCTTATCTGTTATTTATAGGAGGGATTTAGAATTTACTCCCTGTGTGCAGACTCCAGCAAAGTCCCAGTCTATCTAGACCTGGATGAACTTGACAGCTATCCAACTCCGGCCATAATCAAGAAGGAGACTCCTGCTACCACCAGCTCCAAGCCACTCCCGGCTCCCAAGACCAATCCAAGAACCCGTGCTTCCGCAGCGAAAAAGAGAAAAGGCCTTGAGGTCAGTACTCCAGGCTCTGAAGGGTTCTCCTATGATGAGCTCAGCTTCTCCGACTCCTTAGAGCCAATGACATCCTTCCTCAACAAGGTAACATCCTGCCGCATATCCTTCATGTACATTCTGCACATATATCCTGCACGTATATCCTGCACGTATATCCTAACAGGATATCCTGGTAGGACGTCTTAGTCAGCATATATTCTAACCCCATACCTGTGATCAATGTACAGGGCCTCCAGCATTTGCTCCACTTGTACAATGACGCTTGTGGCACTGTGGCACTTCATGAAGCCAGGATCAAGCAGCTTGAGAGCACCGTTGCCGACCAAGGTGCTATCGCCGAAGCAAAGAGCCGGCACTATGAAAGCTTGCTAAAGAAGGTCACCCAAGATGCTGAGGTCAAACTTGCCAGTGTTCAAATGGACCATGATCAGGCCTTAATCAGCTTTCGAGAGGGAGTCAAGGCTTCTGCTATCGTCTCCCTGCTACAAGCACGCATCAAGATGGCCTACGAGGCCAAGGAGACAGGCCTTGTTTGTCCATCTTGGCCAGTTGAATCCTGGGTGGCCAAGTTGAAGGAGCTCGGAGGCAAAGCTGTGCCACTTCCTGCTGAAGCCGGTGAGTCTTCCAAGTCAACGAAGGTAGTGGTCCAAGCTGGAGAGAAGAAGGATGCTGGAGGTGATGCTGAGATGGACATTGGTCAGGATGCTGCGTAGGATGCTGGTAAAAATGCTGGAGCAGAGAAGTCTGAGAAGGTTGGAGGCGATGCCGCTGTGTGAGGGCATTTAGGTGGGCGATGACGGATATACGTGCCAAGGCCAGAGCCCACCTTTTTGAATTTGAATGTTGGTTTGTAGTCCCACAAACAATTTACTTTTCCGCACTTTACTTTTCCGTACCTGAACAATTTATATTTCCTGCATGCTTTTTGAACAATACAACAGTTGAAGGTGGATGGGTCTCGGTTTGAGATGAAGCCCTCAACTGTTGGGTGAATATGGTTATGAACTACTAGTGCTCTTAGTGGATGGGCCTTGTTTTGAGGTGAAACTAAGAGCACATCTTTTGGTATGTTAATAATATGACTACCCTCTTGACCTTATTGTTATTGTCATACAAATTTTACTTGTGAAAATTGTTTGGTTTGAACATTCTTAGGAACACATATCATAAATGTATCCTGGGAGATATCCTGAAAGATATCTTAAAAGGGATATTGAAATATAATCTATAAATTGTCCAAACAAAAAGGAGAGATCATACCAGAGATTCTTAGAGAATCAGTTCCAATCCTTTATCATAAATTTGTCCCCAGTGCATACTTATAAACTTGGATCCATCCTTTGAATTAGAATAATGAGTGTCCCCTGCGTTTGGCAAAGACACAAATGTATTTACCTTTTGACTCGAATGAATTCCGAATGCCCCAGGGCAGAACCCCTGATATCCTGAAAAGAATCCTTAGCATATTGGGGATAAACCCTCATATCTGGGGATAAACCCTGAATTTCATGCGCTACAGGCGAGAGTGTATAAACTCCTAGACTTAGAAAGGTGAAAATCTTTAAACCTTTGAGAGTATGAAAATACTCTTTCGTGAGAGAGGGTGATCAATCCTCATATACCTTTAGGATCCAGGATATAGCCAACAGTAACGAAATTGTCAGCCACTTTTACATGAACTGGTCCCGCTACCTTGAACTACACCTAGATAACTTGCGCTCCAGGCGAGGTGTTTAAACCCAATTCGAAAGAAAGGTGAATACCTTTAAACCTTTGAAGGGATCAGGATCCCTTAATCGTGAGAGAGGGGGCCAATCCTCTAATCTTTCGACTTATCCTGAGTATATATCCTGAAGCATATCCTGCAAAACAGTTCTAAACTAAGGTGGGTGTTAGCTTGGCTAACACCCCTCCGATGCTTAAGTCAGTATTGGGTTCAAGATAATAAACAAATATATTTTAAAGAGATAGAACACATACCATTCCGAGATAGAAAATAAATTCTACTCTTACTTGAAATAGAGCTTCAAATGTATTGCATTCCAGGATCTTGGTAGCATATCCCCTTCCACATTCCTGAGTCGATATGCTCCTTTCCCTGCTTCTGACTCGATTTCATAAGGTCCTTCCCATTTCGGAGCTAGCTTGCCATCGGCAGGATTAGTGGTGTTTTGAAAAGCCTTTCTCAGCACCCAATCACCAACTCGAAATCTTCTAGTCCTTATGTTCTTATTGTATGCTCTGGATATTCTTTGTTGATATGCTGCTATCCTCAGCCTTGCTGCATCTCTTTTTTCATCTATAGTATCCAGATCCTGACATAAGACTTCAGGATTCTGTTCAGGATCCTGTAGCATAGATCTTGCAGTAGGTATCGTCATTTCTGTTGGAATCATTGCCTCTGCTCCAAATACCAAGGAAAACGGGGTTTGGCCAGTTGCATTCTTCACCGTTGTCCTATCAGCCCACAAAACAAAGGGTAACTCTTCCGCCCATCTTCCTTTTTTGGCTCCAAGTCTCTTCTTTAAGTTATTGACTATTATCTTGTTCGAGGATTCGGCTTGTCCATTCGCTTGAGGATGTACCGGAGTAGATGTGATCATTTTGATTCCCCAACTCTTGCAAAAGTCAGTAGTCCTTTTGCTTATAAACTGGGACCCATTATCACAAATGATCTCAGCTGGTACTCCAAACCTAGTCAGGATATTCCTCTTTATGAAGGATACTACTTCTTGGTCCCTTACTTGAACGAATGCTTCAGCCTCGACCCACTTAGAGAAATAATCCGTCATTGCTAACATAAATACTTTTCCTCCCGGAGCCTTTGGTAACTTCCCTACTATATCCATCCCCCACTTCATGAATGGCCAAGGGGAAACTACAGGATATAGTGGTTCAGCTGGTTGATGTAGTATATTACTATGCCTTTGACATGCATCACATCTTCGAGCATATTCTGCAGCATCTTTTCTCATTGTTGGCCAAAAGTATCCTGTCCTCAATACTTTCGAGAATAACGATCTGCCCCCAGTGTGATTACCACAGTCCCCTTCATGTATATCTTGAAGTACTTCTTTGGCTTCATGATCCTCCAAGCACCTTAAATATGGTCCTGCAAGAGATTTCTTGTATAGAATATTATTTATAATAGTGAATCGTGATACCTTCATCCTAAATGCCTTAGGATTTTCATTTTCGGGGATGTGTCCATCTTTAAGATATTTCAGAATTGGAGTTGTCCAGGATTCAGGATACTGTTCAGGATATTCCACTCTAGGATCCCGAATATCCGCTACTTCTTTTTCCTGAGGATTCGTTGCAGGATATAAAACATGTATTATTGGTATTTGGGTCCCTTCCGGTATCCTGACTGATGATCCCAGATTTGCTAAGGCATCCGCTTCAGCATTATCCTCTCTTGGTACCTGTTCAAGTGTAAAAACATCGAAATATCCTGCTAATTTTTTGAGAATATCGAGGTATTCGATTAACTTCTCACCCTTAACTACATAGGATCCATTAAAATGATTAGTAATTAACAAGGAGTCAACATATACTTGCAAATTCTTGATATTCATACTTTTAGCTAGTCCTAATCCTGCAATTAAAGCTTCATATTCTGCCTCATTATTGGTAGCAGGAAATTCACACCTAATAGCCTGGGGTAATATGTCCCCCTGTGGCGATTTTAGTAGTATTCCCAATCCTACTCCTCTTATATTAGATGCACCATCAGTATATAATGTCCAGGATCCTGAGGATTCTCCTAATTGTTGAACTTCTAGGTCTGCCTCATCCTGGATGTCACTACTAAAATCAGCCACAAAGTCAGCTAAAGCCTGAGACTTTATGGCATTCCTAGGTTCATATACTAAATCATAGGCACTTAACTTTACCGACCACTTAGCCATCCTGCCTGACATCTCTGGTTTTCTAAGCACATTCTTGACAGGATAATTTGTTTTAACATGAATCCTATGAGTCTCAAAATAATGTCTAAGTTTTGTTGATGCCATGATTAATGCTAGTATTAATTTTTCTAAGTGAGAATATCTAGTTTCAGCATCTAACAAACTTTTGCTAACATAATAAACAGGATATTGCTGACCTTCATGGTCCTTTACAAGGACGGCACTTACAGCGTTCCCCGATACCGCGAGGTATAGGGATAATGGTTCACCATTCTCAGGCTTCATTAGTAGAGGTGCGGTTGAAAGATATTGCTTTAACTCCCGTAGGGCCGCTTCGTGCTTCTCACCCCACTCGAATTTTTTGTTCTTCTTCAGGATATCATAAAAATCTTTGCATTTCTCTGAGGATCTTGAGATAAATCTGTTTAATGCTGCCACTCGCCCCGTTAATCGTTGAACATCTTTCATATTTGAGGGTGATTTAATATCCAAGATGGCTTTGATCTGCTCCGGGCTTGCTTCTATTCCTCTTTTGGTCACCATATATCCTAGAAATTTTCCTGCCCCCACTCCAAAATGGCACTTAGCAGGATTCAGCTTCATATTATACTGATCCAGGATATCAAACGCTCTTTTAATATCCTGGAGGTGATCCTGAGCTTTCTTTGACTTTACTACCATATCGTCAATGTACACTTCCATGATGTCCCCCAGTTTGTCTTTGAACATCATGTTTACCAATCTTTGGTATGTTGCACCTGCATTTTTCAAACCAAAAGGCATAGCTGTGTAACAATAAATACCTGTTGGTGTCATGAAGGCAGTATCCTCCTGGTCAGAAGGCTCCATTTGGATCTGTTGAAATCCTGAGGATGCATCCATGAAAGTCAGCATTTCATGCCAAGCAGTGGCATCTACCATCGCATCAATATGGGGAAGGGGAAATGGGTCTTTAGGACAAGCTTTATTCAAGTCTGTGTAATCCACACAGACTCTCCATTTTCCGTTCTTCTTATGTACCACTACCACGTTTGCTAGCCACCTTGGGAATTTGACTTCTCTAATCATTTTGGACTTCAACAATCTTTCAACTTCTTCTTGAATAATTGTATTGCGTTCAGGAGCAAACTTTCTTCTTTTTTGTTGCACGGGCTTGAATGATTTATCAATTCCAAGCTTGTGAGTAATAATATCTTTGGATATGCCTGTCATATCCTCATGCTTCCATGCAAACGTCGACATCCTGCATTTTAAAAAGTTAATTAATTGTTCTTCAATATCCTGAGGGATATTGGTTCCCACGAGCACCAAAATATAGGGATTATCCTGGTCCAGGACAATTTTCTTCACATCCTGCTCCGGATCCTCCACGATATCCTGGGCCCGCATCTTTAATTGCTATGCTGCACTAGGTTTAGTTGAGGATTTCATTGAGGATGAGTAGCATTCTTTCGCCTCCTGCTGATCGCTATCAACTTTAACAACTCCCCAGGGGGTAGGTATCTTGATGCATTGGTGATATGTTGATGGCACGGCTTTCATATCGTGAATCCACGGTCTTCCCAATATAATGTTATAGCAGGATAGAGAGTCCATTACACAGAAACGTTGCATCGAGTTGACTCCTTCAACGTACACCGGCAACTTTATCTCTCCTACTGTGTTTCTGGCCTCTCCACTGAACCCAACAAGCACGGTGGGCTTCGAAGTGATATCCATTGGAGATACATTCATTCTTTTAAGCGTCTCTAGTTGGATTATGTTGACGGAGCTGCCATTATCAACCAATATCCTGCGTACAAAATGGTTAGCCACATATAACGTTATTACCAGAGCATCATGGTGAGGATCCTGGACAGTATCCCTGTCATCGGCATCAAATGTGATCACTTTGTCAGTTGTGAGTGTAGTCATCCTGACAGGTTTGTCTCCCCTTTCGGCCTTAGCTTCTTTTGCATGTCTCTTTGCCGCCGAATACGAAGTCCCACAAATGTCGGATCCTCCTGAAATGAAGTTGATTATCTTGGCATCCGCGGGAGGTGAGGCTGCTCGCTCAGGATCCTTCTCAGTATCCTGACCCTTATTCTTCTTTCTTCCTAAGAGATCTTTCAAATATCCCTTGCTTAGAAGATAGCTTATCTCTTTCCTCAAAGCAATGCAATCCTCGGTCATATGTCCGAAATCTTCGTGGAAAGCACACCATTTTGATTTGTCTTTCCAATCCGCTTTTTGTTGATTCTTCCGAGGCCATCTTGCCTTGTCCCCTAGACCCTGCATGGCATACATCAATTCAGGAATGTTAACAGAAAAGCAATATTCAGATAATTCAGGATATTCTTCAGGATTCTCAATATCAACAGCATTCACTCTCTTGTTCTCATTCCTGCCATATGGCTTGGACCGATACGACTTGAATGAGGATTCTGACTTCCTGTTAGTTGACTCATAAGTGTTGGATGAGTTCATCCTTTCTTGCATCTTTCTGTCATCTTCCAATCGAATGTATCTTAGGGCCCTGTTCCGAGCTTCATCCAGGTTCCTGCATGGGTTCATTACAAGGTCTTGGTAGAATTGAGAATCCTTTTGCAACCCCATCTTGAAAGCTTGCACAGCTGTTGCAACATCAATATGAGGAATGTCTAGTGATTCTCGGCTAAACTTGTTCACATAATCCCTAAGGTATTCCTGAGGCCCCTGCGTTATCCTGTAGAGATCACTTGTTAATTTTTCAAAGCTCCTACTACAAGAAAAGTGACTATTAAATAAATTTACTAAATGAGCAAAAGATGTAATTGAATGTGGAGGAACATTCAAGAGCCACTTCAAAGCTGATCCTGTCAAGGTTGAACCAAAACCCTTGCACAAGCATGCTTCTTTGAGATCCGGAGGGATAGGGTTGATCTCTATCCTCTCCCTATACTGAGCAATATGCTCCTCAGGATCCGTCGTTCCGTCGTAAAGCTTCATGTTGGGGGTTTGGAACCTCTTTGGAATCTCAGCATCACAGATAGGATATGCAAAGCGAGATATCTTATGGCTATCTTGAGACACTTCCGGGATTGGCTGGACCACCCCGGGTACACTTGATATCATGTCCTTCAACTTTTGAAGTTCCCTGGTAAGTGCTGACGTCACACCTGTATCCTGCAAGGATCCACTATTGTTAGTAGCATGAGTATTATTATTATTTAATATGTTACTCGTTGGAGGATTCTGCCCATATCCTGAGGCATATCCTGAGCTCCTTATGGTCGATATCCTGACCGAGGAGGGTATTTCAGGAGTATGATTCTGAGGAAGGCTGGGCACAATATTCCCCCTGTTATCCTCTGTATACACGGCTGAACTGAAGTTCAAAGCTCTGGGTTGTAATGGAGTGACAATATCCTCAGCGGATCTGCTCGAGCCAGACTTCAGGAGTTGTATTTCCCTTAAAAGCATTTGGTTTGTTTCCTGCTGCTGCCTCATTTGTTCCTGCACACTTCCAAACAAGGTTAAAATTTCGTCGTTAGATGCTAAAACAGGGGCAGATTCTTGAACAGTGCGAGTAGGGATAATATCCTGAGGTCGTGTAGAGGCTGGCATTCTTGGAGGAGGCGGTGGAAGCACCGAACCTGTAGTAGCAGAAGTCGTAGAAGACATAGTAGAGGAACTCATGTTTGATCGTGAGGCCATTGTGGACAATGTGGCAAAAAGTTTTGAAAATAAAAAACCGATTAGCGATTTAACAAAAAATCTTTAGTAAAGAGAGCACCACTTGCCCCATGGTGGGCGCCAAATTGTTTTGGTCAAAAATTACCGAAGCAATTTAGTGATCAAATTAGTAATGTGAGGTAGTGTGCTAAAAAGTTTATGGAAAATATGCTTGTTGAATTATTTAGAAAATCAGTATTCAGGATACGGCTCAGGATATTGAGCTGTATCTGCGATCAAACAGTGAGCAAATAATAAGCAAAAAGTAAAGGAGACGACACGAGATGTACGAGGAAAGCCCTTGATCAATCTAGATCGCCGGCATAAAACCTCGGGAGCTGACAATCGCAGCTGCCTTATTCTTCTTATTGCTTTAAACTTCAGGATACAGTGCAGGATATCAACCAGATCTCTAAGTGTTACAATGAATTCGTGTGAGAGTACAATTTGCGAGAGAGCAAGTGTTGGTGTGTAGTGAGTGTGATTGCAGTGAAATTGTTGTGTCCTATTCGATCTGGTGTTCCTCCTATTTATAGAAACGAAATACAAACAAATATCCCTATAAATATGGGATGCTCCGAATATTCCATCACGAACGTTGTAGACCGAGTAATAAGGCTTCAACGTCTTTCTTTGAACGGTTTGGACCGAGTCTTCCGCAGAACAAGTCTTTGTGAACGTTGCTAGCTTCCAGCCCACGTACCTGCACGTAATCCGTTAGTGATCCTGAGGATACCATTCAGGATATTACCAATACCCTGAATCCGCACCCCGGATATGAACATATATTATTTAATCAAGATAAAAGCCAAGATATTTCTCCGGATATGAGCTCAGAAATTAGCCCACAACAGGGAGCAGTCCTTCTATGTAAACCAAACAAATACAGTCTCAAGGAAGAAGAGAAAATTTGTGCTTATGCAAGCGGTAATTTTCAAAACAAAACAAACTGGACTACAATTGATTTTGAAATATGTTTTGGTCAAAAATTACCGAAGCAATTTAGTGATCAAATTAGTTAAGTGAGGTAGTGTGCTAAAATTATGTGTGAAAAATGTGTTAACCAAATTAGTTATGAAAACAGTTTCAGGATACGGCTCAGGATATCGAGCTGTATCTACAATCAAACAATGAGCGAAAATGTAAAGGTTGACACGTGATGTACGAGGAAAGCCCTTGATCAATCTAGATCGCCGGCATAAAACCTCGGGAGCTGGCAATCGCAGCTGCCTTGTTCTTCTATTGCTTCAAATATCAGGATACAGTGCTGGATGTGGTGCAGATCAACTAGGTGTTACAATGTAATTTGATTACAAGTGTTTGTGTGTAGTGATTGTTGAAAGCTAGAAAGCAGAAGTGTTCGAGAGTGTGTGAAAGTTGCGTCGTGCCTTAATCTGATCCGCCCCCATCTATTTATAGTAAAACAAATGTAACTAACTATCCTACATAACCGGGATCCAACGAATATTCCTTAGTCGAACGTTGTAGACCTGGTCTTTCCGGTTCAATGTCTCTCCTTTAACAAATACGCCCGAGTCTTGAGGAGATGGAGTCCATTTGACCGTTGGCAAGTCCCAGTCTTCAACCTGCACGTGATTAATTCGATATGCCTCAGGATATCACCCAAGATGTTAGCAATATCCCCGTCCAGTATCCTGAACACAGATAAACAATTAAAAGCAGGATATAGTTTAAGATAAGTATGCTTAGAAAATGACCCATAACAATTGTCCCCAAATATATCGGTTGGTATACCAATCCAACGGATATATTTTAAAAGTTTTATCCATAATTCAAGGCATTTAAAACGAAGCGACGGTCAAGATCACATCATAACCTCCAACGCGCTTTTAGCTCAATGGAGATCCACAATGCCCCTATATCTTCTCTCTTCTTGTTTGAAAAGCAGATATCTTCAACAGAGTCTCCTGGTAATTCCCCATTTCTCATTCACTTTCTGTCAATTTTTCTTGCCTTATTCGTAATGGCTGCCGAGACCTTCACCCAGCAGAATCTCCTCAAAAATCCTGAAAAGGAGGTCTGCATTTTCGACAACGCAGACATCGCGGCTTTAAGAGCTTCCGGTGCTTTCCCAGATAACACAGTCTTTAGACCGTTCGATCGGATGTTTCTTCCACAGATTGGGTTTGCTTTCCAGCATACCCCTTTTCGCTGGGTCTTCGATATCCCTTTCCTGAATTCATGATGCAATTCTTCCGAACCACTAGCATCTCTTTTGCTCAAACCATGCCCATGGTTTGGAGAGTATTAATCGTACTTAACCAAATCAAAAACCTTCATTATCCCGACCTCTGCATCGAGGATCTGCCTATTGCTTATCGCCTCCGATCCCACGGCTCTAGCCGGTTCTTGCTTTTCTCGACCTCTAGCAAACCCCTTATTCTTAAAGCCACAAAAAACGAAGACGGATGGCAACGCAAATTTTTCTTTGTCAGACGAGACTCCATTGCTGAGGGTGCCAACCTTCCGGTGGAGTGGTTAACCACCGGTAGGGTCATAAATGTTCTTATGTACCTTTAAGTTTCTATCTTTTACTAATATCCTTCTTTTCGATCCTTATGCAGTGAATTTCAAGGAAGTAGCTCCCCCTACCGCTGAGTCAGAAGAAAGAATCAAAACTGTTTACCAATTACCTGTAATAGACAGGACTTTCACCACACACGTCCCGAGTTCCAGTCAATACTCGTCATCTGAAATGTCTGGTAAGGATTACTTTCAAAATAATTAGTTAGTATGAAAAGTAATAATAGTGCAAAACTTTTCCCTTTATGCAGCACCGGCCAAGATCCCTGAAGTCTTTGACCTCGACGAGTTGGACAGTTATTCTGATCAGGTTCAGGTCAAGAAGGAACCTAGTACCAAGGCCACAGCCTCTTCCAAACCCAGCAGTTCCAAAGCCATCGTCATTCCCAAACCTTCGCCGGCTACTAAGCCTCGGAGTTCAAGTTCCCATAAAAGGAAAGAGCCTGATACCCCTGTCATTTCTGACACATTTCCTTATGAGAATTATGGGTTCATCGAAGCAAGCGGGTTTATGACTTCCTTTCTTAACCAGGTTAGTATTCCTGAACCATATCCTGCAGCTTATACCATTCACACGTATTTATCAAAATCGATACCTGTCCTCCTATTTTTTGCAGGGTCTCGAGCGTTTGGTTCATCTATATCAAGAATCCTGCGGGCTCAACAAGACGCTCGAGTCCAAGTTAAAGAAGGCAGAAGTCACGATCTCCGATCAAGGCATAATTGCTGCCGCTAAATCTCGTCATTACGAGGAGAAATTCAAGGCTATGACTCAAGAACATCAGACCGCTCTCAACAAAGCTACTCTCCAAGCCCAAGCTGATCTTGAAGCTGCCCATGTGCAACATGAACGGGATATGGTCACCTACCGGGAAAGCCTTAAGAGTTCCGTCGTCACTTCTCTCCTCCAAGCCAGGTTGAAGATGGCCCATGAAGCCAAAACTTTTGGTTTTGAATGCCCTTCTTGGGATGTTGGTGCCTGGGAGACCAAGCTAAAGAACCTCGGCGGCACTTCTACCAGACCAGCTGCCGAAGAATCTTCCAAAGCAGTTGAAAAAGCAACCGATGCTGAGAAGGATGCTGAGGCGGATCCCAATACGGATGCTGCTGAAATCGTCATGGATGAGGAAGGCACTACCCCCTAAAGCTTATTTTCTTTAATTCGTTTGAACAATTTTATATCTTATGAACAATTTTTATTTCTGCATCAAAACAATTTGATAGCCGAAGGTGGATGGGTCCTGGGTTTCAGGATGAAACCTTCGGTTATCAACAAGTATTGCTTATTTCATCTTTCATTTTTCTTGCTATTGTCTTCCGTCTTTCTTAGTACAGATCTTAGCTTTGCAAAATTTCATACAACTATCTTTTAAAAATATTCTGATCAATATGCTTAGAGATATATTATAAAAACTGTTATTAGATAGGGCTTCCAAACATTCGTTCGACTTTGTAGAAAGCTTTTTAAAGAGTGAAAAACAGTCCACTTTTCCAAAACCTAAATGATCAAAGTTTCAAACTAGTATTAGTTTCAAATATTTTAATCAAATATTCTGAGAAGTATTTTGAAAATATATTTTGAGAATATATCCCGAGAATTGATCCTAATCAGGATGTTTAACCTTTTACCAAACCTAGTATTGTCAAACACTTAAACGATGTTTACAAAGGAAAGATCATACCAGGAATAGGGTATAACCCTATTATCAAACCTCAATCCCTTTGCAACTTTTCCAATGATGATGTCCCCTGTCCGAGACACTTAGTGCATTAGTTCCGAGCCTTACCTTTTGGGCTTTACATCATTGCCTTGGTAGGAATGTCCCCTGTGTACAATGTCTTCAAATACTTAGAAATCTTCTGGATATCAATCCCCGTTGTATAGACAATTTTTCATGTTACAGGGGTAAAACCCAAGAATGTTCTGGAAATAAATCCCTTGAATTCTGGGGGAAATCCCAAATTTTCGTGCGCTACAGGCGGGAGTGTATAAACTCCAAGACTTAGAAAGGTGAAAACCTTTAAACCTTAGAGAGTATGAAAATACCCTTTCGTGAGAGAGGGTGATCAATCCTCATATACCTTTAGGATTCAGGATATAGCCAACAGTAACGAAATTGTCAGCCACTTTTACATGGACTGGTCCCGCCACCTTGAACTATTCCTGAATAACTTGCGCTCCAGGCGGAGTGTTTAAACCCAACTCGAAAGAAAGGTGAATACCTTTAAACCTGTGAAGGGATCAGGATCCCTTGTACGTGAGAGAGGGGGCCAATCCTCTAATCTTCTGAAGTATCCTGAGTGAGCATACTAGAGCTATATCCCGAAGCATATACTGCAAAACATCCTTAAACTAAGGTGGGTGTTAGCTTGGCTAACACCCCTCCGATGCTTAAGTTAGTATTTGGTTTCAAAGAATAAATTAAACCAAACATATTTAAAAAAGATAGAATTCATACCATCCTGAGTTAGAAATTAAATTCTAAACTCACTTGAAATAAAGCTTAAGGTGTATAGCATTCCAAGATCTCGGTAGCATATCCCCTTCCATATTCTTGAGTCTATATGCTCCTTTCCCTGCTTCTGATTCAACTTCATATGGTCCTTCCCATTTTGGAGCTAGCTTGCCATCGGCAGGATTAGTAGTATTCTGAAAAGCCTTTCTTAACACCCAATCTCCAACCTTAAATCTTCTGGTCCTAATATTCTTGTTATATGCTCTGGATATTCTTTGTTGATATGCTGCCATCCTCAGCCTTGCTGCATCTCTTGTCTCATCAATAGTATCCAACTCCTGGCATAGGACTTCAGGATTCCTTTCAGGATCACAGAGGTTGGATCTTGCTGTAGGTACCACCATTTCTGTCGGGATCACTGCGTCTGCTCCAAATACTAAGGAAAACGGGGTTTGGCCTGTTGCATTCTTTACCGTTGTCCTATCAGCCCACAAAACAAAGGGTAATTCTTCTGCCCATCTTCCTTTTTTGGCTCCAAGTCTCTTCTTTAAGTTATTGACAATTATCTTGTTTGAGGATTCTGCTTGTCCATTCTCTTGAGGATGTACCGGAGTAGATGTTATCATTTTGATTCCCCAACTCTTGCAAAAGTCAGTAGTTCTCTTGCTTATAAACTGAGAACCATTGTCACAGATTATCTCGGCTGGTACTCCGAATCTGGTCAGGATATTTCTCTTTATGAAGGATACTACTTCTTGATCCCTGACTTGGACAAATGCCTCGGCTTCAACCCATTTGGAGAAATAATCTGTCATTGCCAACATAAAAACCTTCCCTCCTGGAGCCTTTGGAAGCTTTCCCACTATATCCATACCCCACTTCATAAATGGCCAAGGGGAAACAATAGGATATAATGGTTCAGCAGGCTGATGCAGTATGTTACTATGTCTTTGACATGCATCACATCTTCGAACATATTCTGTGGCATCTCTCCTCATTGTCGGCCAATAATATCCTGTCCTTAATACTTTTGAGAATAATGACCTGCACCCAGTATGGTTACAACAATCCCCTTCATGTATATCCTGAAGTACTTCCTTGGCTTCAGGATCCTCCAAGCACCTCAAATACGGTCCTGCAAGAGATTTCTTGTATAAAACATTATTTATAATAGTGAATCGTGATACCTTCATCCTAAATGCGTTAGGATTTTCATCTCCGGGGATATCTCCTTCCTTGAGATATTTTATAATTGGAGCCGTCCAAGATCTAGGATCATTTTCCGTATATTCTGCTCCAGGATCCTGAATACCCGCTACTTCTTTATCCTGAGGATTCGTTGCAGGATACAAGATATGTAATATCGGTATTTGGGTCCCTTCTGGTATCCTGATCGATGATCCCAGATTTGCTAAGGCATCTGCTTCAGCATTATCCTCCCTTGTTACCTGTTCAAGTGTAAAACCATCGAAATATCCTGCTATTTTTTTTGGGAATATCGAGGTATTCGATTAATTTCTCACCCTTGACTGCGTAGGATCCATTAAAATGGTTAGTAATTAACAAGGAGTGAACATATACTTGCAAATTCTTGATATTCATATTCTTAGCCAATTCTAATCCTGCAATTAAAGCTTCATATTCTGCCTCATTATTAGTAGCAGGAAATTCACACCTAATAGCCTGGGGTAATATGTCCCCCTGTGGCGATTTTAGTAGTATACCTAAACCTACACCTCTTATATTGGATGCACCATCAGTAATAACGTCCAGGATCCTGAGGATTCTCCTAACTGTTGAACTTCTAGTTCTACCTCATCCTGATTATCACTACTGAAATCAGCCACAAAGTCAGCTAAAGCCTGAGACTTTATGGCATTTCTAGGTTCATATACTAAATCATAAGCACTTAACTTTACTGACCACTTGGCCATCCTGCCTGACATCTCGGGTTTCCTAAGCACATTTTTAACAGGATAGTTGGTTTTAACATGGATCCTATGTGTCTCAAAATAATGTCTAAGCTTTGTCGATGCCATGACTAGAGCTAATATCAATTTTTCTAAATGAGAATACCTAGTTTCAGCATCTAACAAACTTTTACTAACATAATAAACAGGATATTGCTAACCTTCATGGTCTTTTATAAGAACGGAACTTACAGCATTCCCTGATACAGCGAGGTATAAGGATAGTGGTTCACCATTTTCAGGCTTCATCAATAGAAGTGCAGTTGAGAGATATCGCTTCAAATCCTGCAAGGCTGCTTCATGCTTTGCTCCCCATTCAAATTTCTTATTCTTCTTGAGGATATCATAGAATTCCTTGCATTTTTCCGAGGATCTTGAAATAAATCTATTCAAAGCTGCTACTCGGCCTGTTAACCGTTGTACGTCCTTCGTATTCGAGGGTGATTTTATATCCAGGATAGCTTTAATCTGCTCCGGGCTTGCCTCTATCCCCCTTTTTGTCACCATATATCCTAGAAACTTTCCTGCCCCCACTCCGAAATGGCACTTGGCAGGATTCAGCTTCATGTTGTACTGGTCCAGGATATCAAATGCTCACTTGATATCCTGGAGGTGATCCTCAGCCTTTTTAGATTTTACCACCATATCGTCAATATATACCTCCATGGTGTCCCCCAGCTTATCTTTGAACATCATGTTCACTAATCTCTGGTATGTTGCACCTGCATTTTTCAAACCGAAAGGCATGGCAGTATAGCAATATATACCTGTTGGTGTCATGAAAGCAGTATCCTCCTGGTCCGAAGGCTCCATTTGAATCTGCTGAAATCCTGAGGATGCGTCCATGAACGTTAACATTTCATGTCCAGCAGTAGCATCTACCATTGCATCGATATGAGGGAGAGGAAATGGGTCTTTAGGACAAGCCTTGTTCAATTCCGTGTAGTCTACACAGACTCTCCATTTCCCGTTTTTCTTCTGTACCACAACTACGTTTGCTAGCCATCTTGGAAACTTGACTTCTCTGATCATCCTGGACTTCAACAATCTTTCAACTTCTTCTTGGATAATCGTATTCCGCTTAGGAGCAAATTTTCTTCTTTTTTGCTGAACAGGCTTGAATGATCTGTCAATTCCAAGCTTGTGAGTGATAATGTCTTTGGATATGCCTGTCATATCCTCATGCTTCCATGCAAACGTTGACATCCTGCATTTCAAAAAGTTAGTTAACTGCACTTCAATATCCTGAGGGATATTGGTTCCTACGAGCACCGAGATATCAGGATTATCCTGATCCAGGATAATTTTCTTCACATCCTGCTCCGAAGCTTCCAAGGTATCCCGGGCCCGCATCTTTAATTGCTATGCTTGATTAGGCTTGGTTGAAGATTTCATCGAGGATGAATAGCATTCTTTCGCTTCCTGCTGATCACTTTCAACCTTGACAACTCCCCAAGGGGTAGGGATCTTGATGCATTGGTGATATGTTGATGGCACAGCCTTCATATCATGAATCCATGGTCTTCCTAGTATGATGTTATATCAGGATAAGGAGTCCATCACACAGAAGCGTTGTATCGAGTTGACCCCTTCAACATATACTGGTAACTTTATCTCCCCTACGGTATTCCTAGCTTCTCCACTGAAACCAACGAGCACAGTGGACTTCGAAGTAATGTCCATCAGAGATACATTCATCCTTTTCAATGTTTCCAGCTGAATTATATTGACAGAACTACCGTTGTCCACCAATATCCTGCGTACAAAATGGTTAGCCACATATAATGTTATTACCAAAGCATCATGGTGAGGATCCTGAACAGTATCCCTGTCATCACTATCGAAAGTGATCACTTTATCAGTTGTGAGGGTAGTCATCCTGACTGGTCTGTCTCCCCTTTCACTCTTAGCTTCCTTTGCATGTCTCTTAGCCGCCGAATACGAAGTCCCACAAATGTCGGATCCTCCTGAAATAAAGTTAATTATCTTGGCATCTGCTGGGGGTGATGTTGCTCGTTCAGGATCCTTCTCGGGATCCTGCCCTTTATTCTTCTTTCTTCCCAGCAAGTCCTTCAGATACCCCTTGCTTAACAGGTAACTTATCTCTTTCCTTAGAGCAATGCAATCCTCGGTCATATGTCCGAAGTCTTCATGGAAGGTACACCATTTAGATTTATCCTTCCAATCAGCTTTCTGCTGGTTCTTTCGAGGCTACCTAACTTTGTCCCCTAAACCCTGCATAGCATACATTAACTCAGGTATATTGACAGAAAAGCAGTATTCAGATAAGTCAGGATATTCTTCAGGATCCTCGTCTTCAACAGCATTCACTTTCTTGTTATCATTTCTGCCATATGGCTTGGAGCGATATGGCTTATATGAGGATTCTGATTTCCTGTTAGTTAATTCATAGGTTGAGGTAGAATTCATCCTCTCCTGCATCTTCTTGTCATCTTCCAAACGGATATATCTCAAAGCCCTGTTACGAGCTTCGTCGAGATTCCTGCAGGGATTCATTACAAGATCCTGATAAAACTGAGAATCCTTTTGTAATCCCATCTTAAAAGCTTGCACAGTTGTTGCAACATCAAGATGTGGGATATCCAAGGATTCTCGACTGAATTTGTTCACATAATCCCTCAAGGATTCCTGAGGCCCTTGAGTTATCCTGGAAAGATCACTGGTTAGTTTCTCAAAACTCCGACTACAAGAAAATTGACTGTTAAATAAATTAACCAAATGAGCAAACGAAGTAATTGAGTGAGGAGGGACGTTTAACAGCCATTTTAAGGCTGATCCTGTCAGGGTAGAACCGAATCCCTTGCATAAGCATGCTTCCTTGAGATCTGGAGGGATAGGATTGATTTCCATCCGTTCCCTATACTGGGCAATAGCTCCTCAGGATCCGTAGTCCCGTCATACAGTTTCATATTGGGAGTCTGGAATCTTTTTAGGATTTCAGCATCACAGATAGGATACGCAAAGCGGGATATCCTGTGACTGTCTTGGGATACTTCCGGAATTGGGTGGACCACTCCAGGTACGCCGAATATCATGTCCTTCAATTTCTGGAGCTCCCTGGTAAATGTTGACATCATACCTGCATCCTGCAAAGAGCTATTGTTGTTAGTAGCAAGAATATTATTATTTGACACATTACCGGTCTGAGGATTTTGGCCATATCATGAAGCATATCCTGAACTCCTCACAGTCGATATCCTGACCGAGGAGGGTATCTCAGGGGTACGATTCTGAGAATGGCTTGGGACGATATTCCCCCTGTTATCCTTAGTGTAAACTGCGGAACTGAAGTTCAAAGCCCTGGGCTGTATGGGAGTGACAGTTTCTTCAGCAGGTCTACTCGAGCTAGCTGTTAAGAGTTGTATTTCTCTTAACAGCATTTGGTTAGTTTCCTGTTGCTGCCTCATTTGTTCCTGCACGCTTCCAAATAAAGTTAGAATTTCATCATTAGAGGCTAAAACGGGAGCAGATCCCTGAACACTCCGAGTAGGGATAGCATCTTGAGGTTGTGAAGAAAATGGCGTCCTTGGAGGAGGTGGTGGAAGCACCGAACCGGTAGTAGCAGAGGTTGCAGCGGACATAGTGGAGGAGCTCATGTTTGATCTTGAGGCCATTGTAAACAATGTGGCAAAAAGTTTTGAAAATAGAAAACCGATTAATGATTTCACAAAGATTTTTAGTAAAAGTAGCACCACTTGCCCCACGGTGGGCGCCAAATTGTTTTGGTCAAAAATTACCGAAGCAATTTAGTGATCAAATTAGTTAAGTGAGGTAGTGTGCTAAAATTATGTGTGAAAAATGTGTTAACCAAATTAGTTATGAAAACAGTTTCAGGACACGGCTCAGGATATCGAGCTGTATCTACAATCAAACAATGAGCGAAAATGTAAAGGTTGACACGTGATGTACGAGGAAAGCCCTTGATCAATCTAGATCGCCGGCATAAAACCTCAGGAGCTGGCAATCGCAGCTGCCTTGTTCTTCTATTGCTTCAAATATCAGGATACAGTGCAGGATGTGGTGCGGATCAACTAGGTGTTACAATGTAATTTGATTACAAGTGTTTGTGTGTAGTGATTGTTGAAAGCTAGAAAGCAGAAGTCTTCGAGAGTGTGTGAAAGTTGCGTCGTGCCTTAATCTGATCCGCCCCATCTATTTATAGTAAAACAAATGTAACTAACTATCCTACATAACCGGGATCCAACGAATATTCATTCCTTAGTCGAACGTTGTAGACCTGGTCTTTCGGGTTCAACGTCTCTCCTTTAACAAATACGCCCGAGTCTTGAGGAGATGGAGTCCATTTGACCGTTGGCTAGTCCCAGTCTTCAACCTGCACGTGATTAATTCGATATGCCTCAGGATATCACCCAAGATGTTAGCAATATCCCCGTCCAGTATCCTGACCACAGATAAACAATTAAAAGCAGGATATAGTTTAAGATAAGTATGCTTAGAAAATGACCCATAACAAAATACAGGCATTAATTTATGCATTAGAAAAATTTAAGATTTTTCTTAATAAAGAGTTTACAGTAAGAACTGACTGTGAAGCAATAGTTAAGTTTGTAAAAAATGATCAGAGTAAAAAAGTAAATAGAACCAGATGGGTTAATCTACAAAATACTATACAAGGAAATGGGTATTTGATAAATTTTGAACATATTAAAGGAAAAAATAATGGGATAGCTGATATGTTATCTCGAAATATAAACAAATGGTTTGTTTCAGATGGACAGGAAAAAAGATAAGGAGAAGTTAAAGCTTATACATCCAAAACAAAAGCAGCAGGAGAATTCTTCATCAGATGAAGAAAAAATTCAACAGTCATATTTACTGTCAATAGAAAGGATATACAGTTCTCCTCACACCCTTTTACCACAGATAAAGATGGGACAGTTTTATACACAACAGCAATCAAAGGCAGCTGATAAACGACCATTGCATACAAATTTCTCACCCAAGCCGGTGATTGAATTTGGAACATATGCCTTACAGATATGCAACGAAGTTGACAAAAAGTTTCGTCCTATTATGGGAATGAAACTAACAGATAAACAACAATGTTTATTAGATAACCTATGGCATATTCAAACCATGCCACAAGCTTCATCGTTCAAAGTACAGGTTTTAAATGCTCTAAGCATTTACTTTCAGGAACAAAGCTCGAAAACACCTAAAAGACAGTTTAAACAGAAACCAAATTACACACGTTATGTTATATTTAGAGGCACAAAAATTGGAAATTTTAACAAATGAGAAACAGTTACACAACACATAACTTGTGTAGGAGGAGCACTTTGGAAAGGATACACAAGTTTTGCTGTAGCCCTTAAAGCAGCAAGAGAAAATTTTGGTCTACAAAGTTTTTACATAGAACCTGAAGAGGTTAAAAGATTTTCTGACATGGCCAAAATAAACCCTGAGCATTACATAAAAGCTCAACAAGAAATCATTTCTACACTAAAAACACAGCTTGAAGAAAAAACAAGAAATGCACAAGATATACAGTTAAAAATTGAAAATAGTTTGTTAAAACAAAAAATGAGTTTGCTTGAATCAAAAAATGCACAGTTATTACAAAAGCTTAAGAAAAAAGAAAACAAAGAAAAAACAGATGAACACAGGAATTTTGAGTGTTTCAGGACAAGAATTCTTGATACACCTTGGCAACAATGTCTAAAACCAGTTACAGAAAGATTCCCAGAATTTGAGAATCTTGTTTCACAGAAAGTTTGTGCAGAGTTTCCTTTAATTCTGTACAATCTACAGCAACAATTGGTAGACATGGCATTCAAATTTGATAGTGAACAACAAGGGTTTATAGTGGTTGAAAGAACAAATGAAGAAGGAGACGGAACAGGTCTTCTATTGCTTCAAATACACCATCCTACAAAATTGACAGATGAGCAAATAATTCAATTTTATCATCAGGGTATGATTGATTATTTGGAAATAAAGTTAGACAGAAGATCAGAAGATCTTCTCAATCAACTTGGGTAAAAGATTGTATTAACAGCAGGAAATATAGCAGCAAGAAGCATAAAACCAACAATTGGTTGCAAAATAATTTCCTCATTTCCATTTGCAGACTCACACGCATACATGCCAGCAAGAAAAAAAAAATATTTATTGAACACAACAGAGGTAGCAACTGGTTGCAAAATTCTATGATAAAAACCGCTATAAATTTTGCAACTTTACCATGGTTAGACCACACAGCCACAGAACCTACCAAAGATTTTCAACAGTTTATCAAAGAACATCAAAAGACCCCAGAAATTCCAGACCATTTTTCATGGGAAAATTTCAAATTAATAGGTGAAGGACACTACATACAAGTTTATATAAAAATAAACTGGAGTATGCTCTTACCCTTTGCAGGGGAAGGAGATACTTTACAATTACAACACATCTTTAACCTGGAAGATTTTCAAGACAATGAACATGAAGATTGTTCAAGTCCACAGTCGATAGACAGCACACACAAAGATTTCTAGAAGATGATGTAAGCAATGACGACAGACGACACAAGACAAAAATCATGACGTAAGCAGTGACGTTTTACAAACTCAATTATATACAGAAAGTGGTCGACAGAAGGCAAAAATTTTCAACACCTATTTTGGAATTTAGCTCTATTTTTATTCGTTTGCTTTTCTTTTTAGATTAGGCTTTTTGACTATTATGTTTTAGAATAGATTCTTATTTCTTATCTTTACCTATATATATGGCAATTGTATATTGTTGTAAGCACGAACAACCATTACTAGCAATAATATTATTACTTCAATGGCACACTAAACTCTCTCCACATCTCTTTAGCTCCACTCCCTTAATATCCCAGATTTTCTCTAGTTCTTCATATTATATTCCAACCCACACATAAAAAAAAAAACCTTTCTTCTGCAACCTTCTACTCCGCTGTGCATACTCTACTTCATCATCATCCGCTGTGTATAATCATCACCCTCTTTCTCTGTAAGTATTATCTTTTACTTTCAGTTTTTACATATATATATGCAAAATAAACGTTTAGTTGATTTTTTCTCTACTTTGGTATACGTCCTAACATTGTGCGGGTGTGGGGCGTGAGTTAGGGCGGCTGTTAGTCATTAACACTGACTAGACCATACTGGACTAGCGTTAGCTATTGCCCAGCTGGTGGCGGGGTGGGTGACATGGCTGGCTTTGGTTGGCTGGTCTAATGTAGCCGTTAGGCTTGAGTATTAGCTTGTGGATCCCACATGGCTGGCAACGCCCCAGCTAAGCGACGCCCCACCACACCACTAGTTTTTGAGCATTAGCTTATGGATCCCCTTTCGTCACGTGTCGAGCAATGCCCCAAACCTAAGCCCCTCCACACCCTACCCTCCACACCGTATAGTCTAACAAGGCAACGGATCAATATGTTCACAACACTACCTAGACTTTACCATGTGCGTATAACGGTATAAGAGTGGATGTTTTTCATAACAAGAAAAAAAGGAATAATAAGATCATTGAACCATTCATTGAATTTAGTCTACAAATTTCTAGTCAAATAATATTTTAACTCTTGTGAGCACATCAAATGAGACACTCCGAACCTTCGCCTCTTAACTACAAAGAGAAGTTATTAGTTCTAAATAAACATCTTAGTTCTTGTTTTGGTCAAAAATCAAGCAAAGATAATGCAACCAAATCTTTTGTTGTGAGGTGTGATGCTTGAATCAATGAACCATATTAAGGATCACTCAGAAATGTAATGAACAAGTGACACAATGATTTATACGAGGAAAAAGCCCTTGATCAAGAGTTGATCTATGGCATAAAAAACCTCGGGTGATGGAAACTACCGATCACCAACTCAGATTAAACAGAAAATGTATTACAACTTTGGATGATAGCGAGCTTGTTATACGATCACTAGAGTGTAATGTGCAAAAAAAGTTTGTAATCGCCGAGCAAACTGTCGAGTGCTGATGAGAGCAGTTACGAGTGTGTGTGTTTAGCCAAAAATAGCCAAGTGTCCTAATCTAGCTCGCTATCCCCTTATAAATTTGAAAAATATCTAAGCTAACTAACTATCCGCATTTCGTACAAGTCTTCCACGACCTCCATAACGTCCATATTAGTCAAGTACGTGCGGAATAAAAAGGGAATATGCTCCAGGAATATCGCCAAGACCAAGTCCAAGCACGTACTCCTGCAAAACAATATCATATTCAAAGTAGACAATCATTAGTGTAAGGATCACTATGATGATCCTGGATCCTGATCCTACAATACTCTCTGAGGATCACTAATTCAAACAGAATTGAGGATCCCTAGGCCCGACAGTAATTGAGGATCACTGATCTTTAGAAAATCCTCCCCTAACAATTGCCCCCAAAATATAAGGAGTAAAGTGTAAATAAACGAGTTATATTTTCTCGTTCTTATCCGTAGCAAACCAACGGATATATAGCCGTTACATTCTGACTAGCCATTGCCAATCTGACATCATTGAAGTGACTATCCTGCAAAATCATGATTATAAATTGAAGTTAGAGATAAGGGTTAGGAAACATTTAAATTCGTGCGTTTCATCCTTTAAATCCTCATTCGAAGATCTGATCAGGTACTTCTCTTCCCTTTCTCTCTTCATATTCTCATTCTGTTCCTTCTTCTTCACCATCATCATGACCAAGATGATGCTAAGATCTTCACCGGCTAAGGATCACAAAAAGGACAGTCCCTTGAAGAGCCAAGGGATCATCGAAGACTCTGCGAAGGAACGATGCTGCTTTACTGATCCGTAGATAGACATGATTCGCCATTGTTTTCCGTCGAGCACCATTTTTAAAGCTTTTGACCCCACCGTCCTAAGCGACTTTGTTTCTGAAACCTGGGTAGCTTTTCCGGTCACCCCATTTACGATAGGATACTCGTATCCTTTTCCTGATTTCACCCAATCTTTCTTCTCTCTCACCGGCATCTCCTACATCCAAGCGATGCCAATGATGTTGTTAGTGCAGTATGTCTATCACCTCCGTCATCTCAAACAGTAGCAGAAATAGTTTAAGTTTAGGCTTATATTGTAATACTTAGGAAAATGGCAAGGTGGCATTTCTGTAATAATGAGGAATCTCATTAAAGCCCCTTGGCCTATAAATAGGAGTTTAGAGGCTTAGGTTTAGAACTTTAGAGACTTTTGCCATTTCACACTTTGGAGAGATCTAGTTCTAGAGAGAGAAACTAGAGAGAATCTAGAGAGAGAAAGGCAAAAGGTGATTCGTGTTTCTTGTACGATTTCAGATCTTCAATAGAATCACAGTTATAATTACTGTTCGTGTGTTCGGTCACGATCGTTCAAGGATTTCGCACTTCGAACGGTCGATTCGCAATCGAAACGGAGTCGATCCGGACCTAACAAGTGGTATCAGAGCCAGGTTGTTCGATTGCTCAGATCATTCACACGATTTCATTCAAGATTTGATCAGATTCAGAGCCTAAATCATCCAGATTTGTCAAAATTCTCATATTTTTCTTGTTCTTCACGTTCTTATCTGATTTTTGTCAATTTGAACAGGTTTTTACGGTCGAAAATTGCTGAATTTTGGATATGAGATGCGAAAGTTCCTGATCTACAAGCGTACAAATTTTCAGATCTAAATTCAAAGCCGATCGTGAGATATCTTGATTTTTGTGGTGCGAAAAAGTTGAAAAATGATGAAGAATGTTGCTGTTTACGTTAACCGCACGGATTGCCATCCGTGCGGATGACCATCCGTGTTGACCCAGTATTGACCAGCTCACCGCACGGATAAAGTTTCATCCAGATATGTCGACCGCGCGGATAACAAATCCGCTTTGACCATTAGACTATCCGGGTTGACCAATAAGAAAGGATAATTTGTCCGCACGGATAAAATTAACAATCCGCATCTTTGCATACGTGTCATCTCTCGAACTTGTCACTTAAGTCAACATTGTCACGTGATTTCTTTAATCGATAAAAGGCATTTGATAAATTTGCATGTGATAAAGTAGTCAACATTGTCAGCCATTTGAGTTTTTCAAAAACAATTTCATGTGATTGTTTACACGTGACTATTAACAGTTGGTATCATTTGAGGGTCCAATAAGAGTGTTACATAATGACAACCGATTGATGAGAATTGTCGGCTATTGATGAGTTAGTAATTTGTCGGTGATTCACGTGTTCATTGTCAGATTCAACGTGTTGTGTCATACGCACGGATAGCCATCATACGCACGGATAGCATCATTTCTCGTACGCACGGACAACTCGTGCGCGCGGACAACTCGTACGCACGGTCAACATTTCCCGGATCCTCACCCGCACGCATCGCCTTAGTCTCCCAGATTCCCACCCGTACGGATTATCATCTTCACTTCATACGGATAAGATCACCCGTGCGGATAACTTCATTTCATCCGGGTCAAAGTCTTGTTACTCATACGGATAACACCATACGGATTCCCACCGTACGGATAACATTCAGCCACTCGCGCGGATTACGACTAGTGCGGATTACATCACCCGCACGGATAACTTCACTTCGTACGGATCAGGTCACTCGTACGGATCACCATCCGTGCGGATCACCACCCGGATCACCACACGTGCGGATCCCCACTCGTGCGTATTGTCATCCGGTTCACCATCCGGACGAATCATCATCCGGATCTCCATCCGAACGGATCTTCATCCGAATAGCATTCTCACTCGAACGGACAAGCGTTGTCACGCGATTATTTTCACTATTGACTTGTGTTTACTCACTTGATCGAATACCCGTCCGATTCAAGTTGTTTGATATTGATTAAACTCACTGTGTTTGTTCGTGTTTCAGGTGATTCAAGATGGCTAAAATGTTTGATGAACAGGAAAACGATAATCTTAAAAATTTAAACGTTTGGACTTCTGGATCTTGGATTAATAAGAAAAATAAGAAGGATGTTTGGATTAAAAGATTCGAAAATTTCTTGTGCATGAAAAATGAATCTTTTGAACAATTGGACAGACGGTTTGATGAGTTGATTGATAAGTTAGAAAAATATGAGATAAGGGTTTCAGATGCTGAGAAAATTTCAAAATTTGCTGATGCATTACCTTTAGAGTGGGAAAATTTTTTAAGTGAACTAAAAAGGGATGCTAGTTTCTCAAAGCTTCATTATAGAGAATTCATCAATAAAATTAGATCACATGAGTTTGATAAAGAAAAAAGAAAAGAAGAGTTGATGAATGAGATGAAGAGGGATTTAGAAAAGATAAATTTGGAAGTGATCATCGAAATGAGAAAAAGAGTCTCTGTGTGTCTTGCTGCAAAAAATGTCATGAAATATGATATTAAGAGAGGTTGTTTTATTGATGAATATGCAAACCCTCTTGATTTTGTTAAAATTTTTTGTGCAGGAACATTCAGGATGGAAACAAAGAAAGAAGCTGATGTTGAAAAGATGAATGAAAAATGCTCAAAATGTGATAAACTTGAAGCAGACAATGCCAAATTCTTGAATGATGCGGAGAATTTGACATTGGAAAACAAAACTTTGAAAGATGGGAAGAAAGCTGATGATGGACAGATTATGGAGTTGCGCTTGAACTGCGAAAAATTAAAATCTGAAAATGACAAACTTTTGAAGAATGTTGAGAGTTTGTCATTAGAAAACAAAAATTTTAAAAAATTAGAAAATGATTTGAAAAATCAAATAAAAATTTTAGAAAATGAAAAATCAATTTTTGGTAAAAATAATTTGGAAAAACAAGAAGCAATAAATTCTCATCTTGAGAATATCATTCGACTTGAAAAAGAAGCCGAAGGTAATAGAAAGAAAATTGCTGATCTAGAAAACAAATTGAAAAGTTTTGTGACTTCCGCACCATATGTGTGTCCAAAACCGATCAATTCTGTTCCAATAAGTGACAATGTCACAAATTTTGACAAAGTCAAAATTGAAGATTGTGATGACAGAGCTGATGATGAAATAGAAAAAGAAAAGAAAAGAAAAATATTTTTAGATTTACAAGAAAAATTTAAAAATACTGTTTTGCAATCTACTGAAACAGGTGAATGTTCTAAACAAAAACCTATTAAGAAGAGTGTAGAACAGAAACAAAAAGTTAAAAATTCGAAAAATTTTAAAAATGAAAATAAAAGCTCATCAGTTCAGTCATCAAATCATTATAAAAAATCACAAAAATTTGTAAATGAAAATTCACAAAATGATGGTAATAAGTGGTGCAGGTTTGACCACAGTGCTCAAAAGACAAATCCAGCATTGAAGAGGAGAAATGATTATAACCAAGCCAAACAATGTTATGATCTGAAGGTTTGGACCGAAAGAAGTGGATGGTACGATAACAGAGTGTGCTATACCTGTGGTATTAAAGGACACATTGCTGTTAACTGCCAGAATTGGAATTTTGAGACAAGAAGATGCTATAATTGTCAAATCAGAGGTCATATTGCCAGAGATTGCCCAAGGAGATCGATGGGAAGATCGAGGGTTGAATCTCAGAGAACGGTAAAGAAACCAGTCACTATCAAGCCCAAAGAACAGAAAGTGGAAGATAAGAAAGTAAAGCTTTCACAGGGGCAGAGAGACAGACTGAGGAAGAAGAGAAAGAAGACGAGAGAATATTTGGAGAAGATTTTATCTTCGGGTTCACCGGTTGGTTCGAATAAAAGTTCTGATGAATCGATTCACTCGACTGCAAAGTCAAGCAAATCGAATTCTTCAGATGCAAATCTGAGGACAAACAAAAGGAAAAAGAAAGTTATTGGCGATGAATCTGGCTCATCCAAGTCAGACAAGCCAAGATCGGGCAATGAATCTGATTCCACAAAATTAGATGAGCCACAAGTTGAGGTAAAAAGGGAAGAAACAGTTCTTTTAATGAATGATGAGAACTTTCCACCATTACAAGCCACAAACCTAAAATCAAAAGGTGTTGAAACTAGAAAAATGTTTAATAGCAATGTTGAACATATTTTTAGTAAGATGGCTGATGGTAAGGTAAAAGGAGTGAAAGAGTTTTATGAGGAAAAGAGAAAAGTTCAAAATGCACCTAAGGCTGGTCAGGCTTGGGTGTCAAAATCTGTTGGTTGAATTCCTGACTTGCCGGAGCATCCAGGTTGGTAAGTGTGAAGCAGGTATCGGCATTTTTCTTGAGAAATTCACAGGATGGTAACTGTGATATTTCGTCTTACGAGTGGTTAATCAAGGACATTAAGTTGTACTTGATTTTCTATAAGTGATAGTGGTGTTTGGCCTAATAATGTTAAATTTTTCAAAATGGTTAAAAGAGAACAAGGTTATGTGATGACCCCGAACCTATAAGTGATGGGTAAACAAACTAATTTTCCCGGAAAAACCATTCTAATTAAAACAAACTTAAGTGTTTTGAAATCATTATGGGAAAATAGTTTGTTGTAAGGGGGAGTTCTGATTGAATACGCCGAAACCCTCACGGCTGAACAAACATGATTACTTTCACCAGATTGAAAAACGGTTTTCAAACTGTAAAAATCAATGTGTTGTAAATCATGGGGGTACGTTAGTTTTTCTGCAAATCAGAGCACTTGAAGCAGAAAATGGATGGCGAGACAAAGCTATCAGTGTTGGTTGTCAAATTTTCTTTATATGATTTTGCATTTTAGGGGGAGAAAAATTATTGTCAAGAAAATCCAAAAACATTATAAAATTTGAAAAAGTCAAAAACATGATAAAATTCAAAAAATGAGTTTTTGTGTAAAAAGAGGAAATGATAGTACATCAGTAGACAGTTACAGTATGCTAAAGAAATGTAATGTTTATAAAGCATTAAACAGTCTCACTGATGATATGCCGATAGGTTTTTATACATTTAGTAAACTTTTTCGGGATATAAACCTAAATTCAAACTTGCTTATTTCGTGGGGAACACTACTTGGATATATAGGTAACCCCTGAAATCTCGTTTGAAAGGTCCCTCTTTCTGAGATACTAGGTCTTTATGCTTAGTGATATCTGGGGTATTATCCCGGGACTTCTGATTTTGCGGAAGCAATGGCCTAGTCCCCGGAGAATACTTTATGCATTGCTTGAAATATAGCGCAGCCCTCAGCTAAAAAATGATGAAACATTGAAAAATGCTATTCATGGCTGTTGTAACAAAAGATCCTCTAAAGGGGACACACCAAAAGTCGAGCCGTCATCTCTCTGCTAAACGGAAGTTCTGACCTGAGCTCTCACGGTTTCGTACTATAATTTATTCCCCTTACAGATATCATCTAGGTATACTCACCTGTAAGACTGAATATTGGGATCTGGATACGGGAGTATATTCAAGAGGTGGGACACATGAATAGGTTTAAGTTCTTAAAACATCTAATTTCGTATCCTGAATCAGTTGAACTTTGTATGAAAATTTAAGTGGATCAGTATATCGACAATCTAAGTGAATTGTTTAATTCTTAATGTGTAACTAAGCTCAACGGTACTTGTGACTTGTCAAAAACTGATATGATCCTCTAACGAGAACTCAAACAAAAATATTGTGTGTAAATATGTTTGTACATATTTCTTTACTGCTTTATTTTTCAGAAAAATACAAAAAGATTTTTGATTCTGCTTTATTTTCGACAACCGATGTCTGAGAACTGAGTTTCAAAATCTAAGTATGCTGATCGTGTTTCTGAAAATAAAACAAGTTCATTAAGTTGAAACTTGAAGTTTTATAATCAAAACTCAAAAACAATTTGTGATATCTCCAAGGTTATTAAGTTGGACTTGGATGATTAACTGTGAGGGATTTGGATGCTTAGATTGTTAAAATCTGTAAAAGAGCTAGTTTCCGATCCGGTTCGTTGAAACTGCCAAATCTATGAAGATTGTTGATAGGGGGAGAGTATCAAGCATTCCTGGATATATTTCATATTTTTATATCTTAGTCCCAGGATCTTGATTTAGAAAGTTTGATGGAGCCAGGTTACGATACCTGGAAATCTAAAAATGTTTTACTTATAAATGTATGAGTGTTGCAGATTCCAGACTACGATCCCGACAGCTGAGTCTAAGGGGGAGTCTGAAGACGAGCTTAACGCAAAGGGAAGCGTGCATAGGAGCCAGGATACTTTTCCCAGAAGAGCTTGTAACCGGAAAGCCAGGTGTCGATCCCAAAGCACGGAAGCTTGACGAAAGGGGGAGCCTGAAGAGTCTACCGAAAGGGGAAGCTGGAGCTGAAGACAGATCCACGGGGATTCTGTTTGAGCTAAAGAGAGAGAAAGAGTGAAAGCTACGTGTCTGACTAAATGTTTGAGATTGACTGCGGCAATATCCAAGGGGGAGTCTGTTAGTGCAGTATGTCTATCGCCTCCGTCATCTCAAACAGTAGCAGAAATAGTTTAAGTTTAGGCTTATATTGTAATACTTAGGAAAATGGCAAGGTGGCATTTCTGTAATAATGAGGAATCTCATTAAAGCCCCTTGGCCTATAAATAGGAGTTTAGAGGCTTAGGTTTAGAACTTTAGAGACTTTTGCCATTTCACACTTTGGAGAGATCTAGTTCTAGAGAGAGAAACTAGAGAGAATCTAGAGAGAGAAAGGCAAAAGGTGATTCGTGTTTCTTGTACGATTTCAGATCTTCAATAGAATCACAGTTATAATTACTGTTCGTGTGTTCGGTCACGATCGTTCAAGGATTTCGCACTTCGAACGGTCGATTCGCAATCTAAACGGAGTCGATCCGGACCTAACAGATGTGGAGGGTCTTGTATACCCTTGAAAGAATCATTGAGCATGAAGGTATTGATCTGGGAATGTCGGAGTTAGCAGAAATGTACAACCTTGTGAGCCATGGATCTCATCGCTATCTATTCAAACACAAACCCGGTGAAGAACACCCCATCCTCAAAACCACTAAGAATGACACCAACTGGAAAAGGCGATTCTTCTTTGTCAGAAGGGATTCCATCCCTGATGGGAAGGATCTGTTAAGAAAGTGGGCCATCCACGGTAGGATAGAGGACCCTTAGAAGGATCACAGGATAACCTTGTCTCTGCTGAGGATCACTAACTCCTTTGTTTTTATTTTGCAGCTATTTCTGTTTCACACCTCATTACGTCACCTGCAACGAAGGAAAGGCTTGACGCTTTTCGGAGTCTTGATCCTGCTATTAGATCATTCCAAGCAAGTACCAAGGATTCTCAAGAAGTATCCTCATGATCTGTCACAATGTCGAGTAAGTATCCATGTTTATATGTAATTAAATGTTAAAACATAGATAAAACAAGAATACTTATCTTTTGTTTTTGGTGGATAGGTGCTGGTAAATCCTCAAGGTCTGCTTCCCACTTTAGTGTCACTGATCTCACCACTGTTGGTCCCAGGTCTGGGAAAAAGAAGACGGCTGCCAGCCCAAGTGTTGTGGTTCCAAAGCCTACCACCTCCAAGGGAAAGAAAAGGAAAGCTTCTGAGGCTGACAATCTTGAAGGCCTGCCTCTCATTCGCCATCAGTTCTAAGAATACTTTGCCGATGTAAGGATCACTAACCCTGACTGATTATCTTGTCCATCTGAGGATCATGTGATCCTAAACTTTTCCTCATCTTCTTTGCTGAAATTTGCTGAGGTTGAAATGCTGTTTGATGCATATGTTGAGGAGGCGGAGTAAAAGCATCAGGAGTTCCAAAAGTTCTTCCTGGCCAAGGATCAAACCATCTCATCCCTTGAGAAGGATCTCAATCTGGCGAAGAAGCAGGTGGTCATGGCCCAGATAGAAGCTGACCATGAAAAAGCTGAACTGCTGGAGGATGCTAAAATCTCTGCCGCCATCACCATGTATAAGATCAAGCTTCAAATGGCTCAAGAAGCTGAGGATCCTAACTTCGACCGGACCACTTGGGACAAGGAGGGTTGGAAGGCAAAGCTGGCAGAACTAGAGGATGAAGAAGAGGCTACTGAGGTCTTGGCAATCGAGGCGAGTGGAAGTGGAAAGGATCAGGCTGGTGATGATGCTAGTGGTGATGCAGCCAAGGTGTGAGCTGCTGAAATGGGCGATGATGGATATTTCTAGACGTGGCCGGAGCCCATTTTTTAGGATTTGGTAGTTTTTGGTTATGATGTTTTAAACAATGTTGGGTTGTATTCGAACAATAGTTTCTAGGGTTGTGGATTAAGGATCCTAAGACAATAGGTAGGATAATAGGTGGTGGAGGGATCCTCTGTTTGGGGGATGAAGCCATTTGTTATCCTGCCATCTTTTATTTCCTGCACTCGAAAGACCTATTAACAATGGACACCCTTTACCTACCCCAGCGGACGGGCCACGTATTGCTGGTGGATGCTTGGGGTAGGTAATTTTGACAACCTTCGAAGGGTTAACTTTTGTGAATAAAAATAACTTCAACTTTTTGGCTATTTCCCGTGTTGCTATCCTTGTGCATTCTTTATTTTCTTATTATAGTTATCCACTTTGTTTGAATTTGTAAGTAAAGGATAAAAGTTTAGTAAATCATATTTAAAAATTTTAGGATATAATCAAGGATCAAATATCCCATAGTCAATAAATTCAGAAAAGTTATGCAACTTAAGGATCATTAGTTCTGTTGTCAAAGGATAAGGGTCACTTATATGAATAATGAATAAAATCGAAGTGATTAAGGATCATACCTGAGAATCCAAGTTAGGATCCTAATCCCTTAACATTTACAATCAGGATAACCAAAAGACAAACCTTAGTAGAAGGTGAGGATCAAGGATCCTTGGTTGTTTAACTTCAAAACCCTAAAATAGAATATAACTTGGGACTAAGCCAAATATAAGAGAAGAGTTAGCAACTGGGGAAAGCCCAACAATTCTGGGGACAAGCCCAATATACTGGGGGCAAGCCCAAAGGATAATTGGCGACAAGCCCAAAGGATCTTGTGTAAACTGGAGTATGGCCCTCACTGGCGACTATCCAAACTTAGTGACATGAAAATGCCAAAACCTTAGCTAACGTGAAAACGTTAGAAACCTTAGGAACGGATGTATGGTACGTCTACCATTATACGTAGGATCCCGGATACAGCCAGTACAATGAAATTGTCAGCCCCTAAAGCGAGTACTGGTCCCATTGCCATGAACTGTACAGGATCATCGTGCGCTCCTGGCGATACTGGGGACAAGCCCAAAGACTGGGGACTAGCCTAAATAACTGGGGTCAAGCCCAAATAACTGGGGTCAAGCCCAAATAACTGGATACTTCTGTGGATACTCAATCCTTTGTTAAGGATACCTAAACCTTCTGCAAAACTCAGATTCAAGTGAAAGGAGGATAAAGGATCCAGGATCCTTATCCTTATATATAGGATAATTAAAGAATGAAAAAGTTTGATATTAGATCATTACCAGAATGAGGATCCTCTGTCCTGTAAGGATCCTTCAAAGATACTTGTTAGCTAAGGATCATGAATCCTTATTACATGAAGTATTTCTTCAAGTGGACAACATTCCAAGCTCTTGGTAGCAAATCACCTTCCATTGTTAGCAAACGATATGCCCCCTTTCCTGCTTCAGCTTCAATCAAATAGGGGCCTTCCCACTTTGGTGCTAACTTCCTATCAGCAGGATTGGTGGTATTCTGAAATGCTTTCCTTAACACCATATCACCAACTTGGAATTTCCTGATCCTGACATTCTTATTATAAGCTCCAACCACCCTTTGTTGATAACTGGCCATCCTTATCCTTGCCAAATCCCTGAGTTCTTTTATAGTATCCAAGTCTTGAACTAAGTTTTCAGCATTTTCTTCAGGATCACGAATGCTCGTTCTTGCAGTAGGAACCACCATCTCTGTAGGGATCACTAATTCTGCTCCAAATACCAAAGAGAATGGAGTTTGGCCAGTAGCATTCTTGGGAGTTGTCCAATCAGCCCAAAGTACATAAGGTAGTTCTTCTGCCCATTTTCCTTTCATGGATCCAAGATTTTTCTTCAAATTGTTGATGATGATCTTGTTGGATGATTCTGCCTGACCATTAGCTTGTGGGTGGACTGGTGTTGATGTTTTCATCTTAATCCCCCAGCTGTCACAAAAGTTAGTAGTTCTATTCCCAATAAATTGGGATCCATTATCAAA
>JARYGA010039466.1:0-25128 GCA_030545235.1 Helianthus tuberosus
TGTTAACAATCTGTTGTGTGGTCGATAGTACAAATGAAGAATATGTTTGTAGAGAAAAAGAATAAAGAAGATGAAGCAAGTCTAGAGGATAAGGAGTTTGTAGTTATTATAGAAGAATAATATAATATGTTTATATAGAAGATGAAGAAATTAAAGGAGGCCAAATTTATGGCAAATAAACTATACGATCATGTGTAGTCGTGCGGTGTGTTGTTTGGTCTTTTTTGACATGTGGCGTCCATGATGACGTGAGGTCGAAGTCTCACTAAAAAATAAACCAAATACACTAATTAGATAGTGATAAATGAGTATCAAACACAGGAGTTTGTTGAAAATGTGTTTTTCTAAGTAGTTTGTGGATTACTAAAATTTAAACTAAAATGCAGAAAAGTAATATCAAGATTTGGTTGTTTGTTTTGTAAAGCTAAAGTTAACCAATTATCACTTAAAAAGATTTGATTTAGAAATGAGAAGGAATGTTTTCCCCCTATTTCAGGTTTTCTAAGAATGTCAATGTCAAAGTTTAACTGGGAAGAACTATATAGACAGAGTTCGTGAATGCGTGTTTGATTGTGATAAAAGGTGACCAAGTACTTGGATTACAAGAATGCAAGGTTGTCACCTGATAATTAGTTACATATAGCCAACCCCAAATCCCTCCCAATAAATCCTGATTGCCTATGGCACCAAGAACTGATGGTTTAGAATAAGAAATTCAACAATTTAAACAATTACTAATCAAACTCACAATCACCATAGCAATATAATCAAGAGGTCAAATTACTATCCCCAAAATAACATAAACAATGATAAGCATTTATAAGAAATCCTTACAATCCGGGGAAAACATAATTGAAACTAGCCACACATCGTTCAAAGATGATAAAGTAGCAATAAACAAACCCAAAACAATGTTGTAAAACCTAATTATCGCCCCCCACAAGTTATGAAACGAAAGTGATGAAAAAGATAACCAAAAGTCAACACCAAAGTATGCTTTAAAGGAAAACAATAAATGAACGTCTGCCTCCACTGTAAGCTACGGTGGCCACTGTTGCTTACGGTGGTCTTCAAAGTGTTACGACGTGGACCTACTGTCTTACGGTGGTTCTTTACGTCTTAGAACCTACCGTAGCTTACGGTGGCTACCGTAAGCTACGGTAGCAACTAGTCTTGCCCAACTTTATTTCCTTGAATCACTTCATTACTAAAATCCACATTCGCCTTTCACCAAACTTCCTTCTTTCCGTCTTTTGCGCTCTTTTGTACCTGACATAACAGACATATCGTAGTCATCCAGTTCCATAAAATAACCCAATTAAACATATGATTTTCATACTATTTATACCATTTAAGGGTTGTACTACGATCCACCCGTCACATCCCCACACTTACCCATTGCTTGCCCCCAAGCAACTCATTCTAAACAACCCGCCAACTATCTTAACCACAAAATCAACTTAACACAACAAAGAGATCCAAAACAAGTAAGCACCCGTCTTCTTTTACAAGCTTCCCATTACAAAACCACACAACACCCCTCACAATTACACTCCTCTCGGTGATATATAATAACTAGAAAAAACATGCTAGAATACACTCAAAGCATATGTGTGATCTTACAACAATAAGCTTGTGCATCAATCTAACCTTCGCCAAGATAAACGCTTAAGCATGCACGTAAATAAAAAGGACTTAAATGGTTGTAACGAGGCTAAGTGTTAAGGTATTGAATGGGGAAAATATATGTAACAAAGCGCTATGATCCAACCCGATCTTATTATTGCATCTAAACAAAACACAAATAACTAACCATGACATCTTGCTTTCATTTCATTTCTTTTCTTTTCTTTTCTTTCAACTACTACAACAATTATTCTCATTCTTTTTGTTTTTCTCATCGACATTTTTCTCTTTTTTTATTAACATAAACAATATAAACACTAATCATAAGGGAACTACTAGGCCGGGTCTTCTCAAACGGTAAAAATTTTGGGAGGTAGGTACGTGTTATCAAATGATAGGCAATAAGCTCAAATATGGCTACTAATGGACCAAACCCCCACCCCTCTCTATACCACGCTCATATATGAAATGTATGAGGCTCAACCCTCAAATTCCCGCACTCATACACATCGAGACGAAGTATGAGGCTCAACCCCCAAATTCCCGCACTCATACACATCGAGACGAAGCTAACCTAATGCCTTAATTGTGACAACCCGGACTTTCAAGGTTAGTGTCAGTGTCTCTTAGTCATGCGATCTTGTTTCTTGTTATTCCTCGCTTGTATGCCTTACGATGATAAAAACTAGTAAACGCTTGTAACTAGAATGTAGTTGCTAGTTGCTATTAGATATGCCTACTTATGTGTCGAATAACTAATTTGGGGGAACTAACATTGTTAGCACGTTGGGCCGCAAGTCATTGGGCCACATTAGTGGGTTAACACATGGTTAACATTTCACTTCGGCCCAAACTAACACAAACCGAGCCCAACCGATCTCATGCGTATTCTGACTTAATCTGGGCCGGTTGTGTTAACAAGATAGATTAGGCCCGGTATGTATATCTTTATTAAAAAGGAATTCGCCCCACTTGCTTAAGGAATTGGACCTATTTGTACTTGTACGTAACCTCCTCATATTATACACAATCAAGTTATCAAACCCTACTTCCCCTCCCTTGACTTGCGATTGGCAGGAGAAACCCCCCCCCCCCCCTTCGAGGCTTCCTCCTTTGGATCAGGTGATTGGTGAGTGAAACCATATTCATATTGATTTCTGTTTGATGATCCGATTTATGTGATTATAGATGTGTGTTGATATTGTGTTCTTGTTTATGTGAAACTCTATAGACCCTAATCTTTCGTATGAACTGTATGTAATAAGGGTTGTGATAAGATGTTGGCCTTAGTAATGTTGGATGACATATAATTACATATGTGTGAGGTTAGTTTGTTAGAAGTACAACTATGTGCATTAGCCGTAATGAATGATGCTGTGATGGATTCATCTTGTTGATTAACTAACAACTTAGAAAGTTAAAATACTCCATGAAACAAACAGTATATGGACGAACGAGAATGTGAGTATGACCGAATTGTTTAAGCTTTGTGTAATTAGATTTTATTATTGGGAGCATATCGATGAACTGTTAGCTTGATTTTAGAATTTCCATGAAATGAGATGGTGATTTGATGGGGTGGTTGTTTGTAAAAGTCAAGAGATATCACATGGGTGTTTTGACAATTGTTAATGAAATAAAAGATAAGTGGCAGACAACTTAAGATTAGGCAATTCCTTTTATTGGACCACTTGACCTTATTGGGCTGACATATCACATGGTATATACACTATTTGATTGAATGAAATGATGAATCTCATTAGATCACATGTGATTGTATTGAATGACTAATTCTTTTGTCAAAAACATGGCTGATAATATTAACACAAATCACAATCCTATTGGGCCTCAACTGTTTCAACAAGTAAATCACGTGATGTATTATATAATTGAATTGAGTAATTGGGCAACATGAAACTGATTTCGTGAATTATGGCCTACGGGAAATGATCACATATGTACACATATATTGCACCTCGATGTGATTTAATAAACTAGTTGAACACTTGGGCTTTACATCAAATTGATTTGGGCCGTAAACCACCAGTCAGCCACAAAGTCCTATGCGGACTGCTGGTCCATTTGGGCCAGGTCTGGGATTGGGTTGCACACCCTCAGCTAGTCGCATGTCACTCGTGGGCCTAGGGGTCGTCTGGGCCGCGGGTCCAGCTTTTTTCACAAAAGCCCAGTCACACAAGTTTTAGGGAAGGGTTGGCTTTAGTCGGGTTCTGCATGATAATTGGGTCGTCCATTTTTAGGACTTATGTATTGGTTTGCAAGTTGTTTATTGAGACATGAAGTTGCAATATAGACTCGTATGAGGCCCAAATACTTGCTAGATGAATACGCGATGGTAATTGACTAATTACGTTGCATGATTTCTTGTCACAACTTATATGTTTATCTGAATGTAGGGGTGAGCAAATTAACCACCATAACCAATAACCGACATACCCGAACCACTAATAACCGATAATCAATATAACCAATGGTTATGGTTATGAAATTTTGTATAACCGCTCAATCGGTTATGGTTATGGTTATGAAGCTTTGGTTAACCGATATAACCGAAACCGAACCAAACTTGTAATGTTCACTTTATATACTGGATTTGTGTTTTACAAAACCATATAGAGGGCTTTTACTAAGATAAAAGTATGTTAGTAACAAAATGATCTTGATGTAGTTGCCATTTATTTTGATAAAGAACTAAGGGGATGTTTGGTAGCCTCTTAATGACCATTCAGATGCTACCTCTTAATGGTTTAAAACCTCTGAATGAATAAGAGGTAACCTCAAGTCTAAATGGTTATGAGGTAACCCCTGAATGGTAAATCATCACATGTCACATTCTTCTACCTTCTCATTGGTAAAATTCTTAATGGTTCCATTAAGAGGTAGTCTCTTAATGACCATTCAGAGGCTACCAAACAGCCCCTAAGGTCTTACGTCCATAATTTTTTTGTTTGTTTGAGAATTACCTTATTAAAAAGAACCCCAAATTGGTAGTTTAACCAAAAAAGTTTAGTCTCCGTTATCTTATAAAATAGGCTCAAGCTAAGTTCAAATCATGCACAACCCTATTTATTTCAAACCTTGCTTGGTTACTTAACCGAAATTAACCAAAACCGAACCATAACCGACTTCATAACCGATTAACCGTAACCGAAGTTTGGTTATGGTTATGGTTACCAAAACTCCATAACCGAACTAGCGGTCATGGTTATGGTTAATAGTAAAAACCGAACCAAACCGACCCATGCACACCCCTACCTGAATGTGAACCGAACCACTTGACATGTACCATGGTGTGATATGAACTTGTGTTGGGATTGAAACTAGGACCCAAACACTTGCTATGATTTGCGTAATGATATGTGTTCTGCTTACTTGCAACCTATGTAATGAATACAAAGAACTCATGTTTTATGTGTATACGAAATTGACTGACTTTGGTAACCACTGTAGGGAATGGTTGACCAACTTGGAACGGGTAAAGTAAATTAACAATCCGAGCAAACCAAAGGTGAGTTCATTACTTTTGAGCATCCGTCCCGGTGGTTTGGAACAGTCAGTGGGTATCCCGGGGAGGGACAAATCTTTTGGGTAAAATTGGGATGTTGGATAATATTCTCACTCTCTATCTCTTAAGTCCCATCTTTTGCTATCGTGGGTTGTAGCGGGGTATTAGTTGTAACAACCCGCACTTTTGTGCGTTGTTACTACTCGTTATACTCGTTACGCCTAGCACCAGAGATTCGGATCATAATGTAACAATATCGTATATATCGCTATTCGAAGGATAATCGCATATTTTCAAGCTACAGTATTGCTATACTACACTATTATCACACTAACACTCACGGAGGAATTGAGTGAGGACCTATTCTACCCTCCTCAGTGGCCGTGATGTGTCGAACGTAAACAATTAACGCTAACAAGGACTCTCGGGTGAGTGCTGTAGCTCCAGTCGTAATGACGATGATGACAATACGAGTAAACGGTACCCCGTCAGTCTTTGTGGCACTACACGAAATAACGTTCACGATGACATCAAGAAAGGACCTATACTATCCTCATTGATGGCCGTGAAACGTCGCTAATAATCACATACTCGAATCGGGAACCGATTGGTAATTATCGAAACTTTGGATTATGGATACGTAAATACGACCCCTATTGATATGTATATATAAGAATAACAATATAATGATAATATAAACTAATTATGGAAGTACGCGCTTCGAAAACTATCAAAACGATCAAAAACGGAGAAGTCCAACGCGTCAGGATAGCTATCCGGACGGATGGGCATGCGCACGGATGGGCCATCCGCACGCATGGGCCATCCGCACGGATGGGCCATCCGCACGGATGGGCTATCCGGGCCAGATCTCCTTTCCTCTCCTCTGTTTCCTATAAATACCGTGTCACATCACTTGAACAGTGATGTGACAGCTCCTACTCAACCAAACACGCTCCAAGACACTTTTCTCTCGATTTCCTCGCGATTCCGGTAAGATTTCAACCAAAAACTTGTACTTCTACAATCTACACTCGATTCTACATCATTCTATCTTTCATAACTCAATTTCTAACCGTGAAATCCGCGGATTTGAGGCGTTTTGAGGTGATGTCACCCAGAGTTCTTATGAACTTCAAGTTGGGGCCTCATTTCACTATAAACGGCTCAGATCCGGGTGATTCCCACATCTTTTAATGACAAATCTCACCTAAATCTGTGTGATTTCGAGTTAACCAGGAAGAACCATCACGAACGGCCATATCTGATGGAACGGGGTGACTCCCGGCCGTTAGAACGAGTCGGGATTGACGGAACTTCAAGTGTTAAGTACGAAATTACACTACCCTAGTAAAAGCGAACGTATTCCTTCCGTTAAACACTCGGAGACAATGTTCAGAGTGCAAAACAGACATGTCAGTCCGCACGGATGACCCTCGTCCGCACGGATGACATGTCAGTCCGCACGGATGACACAAGTCCGCACGGATGACATGTCAGTCCGCACGGATGACATGTCAGTCCGCACGGATGACATGTCAGTCCGCACGCACCACTCATCCGCACGTACCACCATTACCCGCACGGAAGACCACTTATACGCACGAATGACACATTATCCGCACGGATAACATGTCATCCGGACGGATGACTTGTCATCCGGACGGATAACATGTCAATCCGCACGGATGAGAACAATTCAACCTAATGAGTAACTTTGCAAGGCAATCTTGCTTAACCGTATATCGTTTACTCTATTCTTCAAGGATCAAAACAGACATACACGCAACCGACTCAAACAAGTTGTATTTCCGCTAAATACGCACTTTGAGTATACTTGACCCCTTTTTAATCGAATTTTGGGTGTAACATACGTTTCTAACAAATCGAACTCATAAAACGAATTATTCAATCAATCGAATTATCACTTGCGAATGACTGTTATGCATAGATATACGTGATGCTAGTTGCATATGTGCTAGGGCTTATACTCGCGACGTCCCACCACGACTAGTATAGTACTATTGCGCCCGACGGGGTCTAGTTATGCCATCGTACATTCGAGCATCGAGGACTTAGTTGGTAGTATCAGTTTTGTGAGTATATATGTCGTGTATTACGTTTATGCATATGGAAATTCGCTACACTTTTTATCTATTACGCTATACTTATCAAACCTGTATACTCGCCAAAACTTTTGTATTGACAAATATTTTAACGTATGTTGCAGGTTTGATCGCAGACTATTTCAAATCAAGCTAGGAAGTCTAGAAACTCCACTAAAATCTAGGTTGTCGGATTTGTATTGTTCGAGAGGACAAGAAATCTGTGATAACTTATGTGATTGTATTATTCGTTAGTATGGGATAACGAATGTATTAAATATTATCGCAATATAGTTGTTATGGATTCTCTTGTGCAATCTGATTCGCCTAGTGCCGCGCACCGATGATTCCGCCATCGGTTGGGGTGTGACAGATTGGTATCAGAGCCATAACTATAGGGAATTAGGTCAGACTCGACCTAGTCCGGGTCGACGTCTTAGAAATTGACCTAGTCTATAGTCTAAGTACCAACAGGCCGACTCGTACGAACCCAGTGGGGTTTGCATCGGGCTTACTTGATACTCTCGATCGAAATTGCTAAAAGATACAACTTTGTGTGAACCCCGCGTACTACAACTTCACACGAAGAAGCCTTTCCTAAGGCTGAAATACTACTTAGCCTTACCTAAGGCCGACACAATACACACGTTTCCGAAAATACTCACATAACGAAACCGAGCGATCCAGTCGAGATCAGGTGTGAAAACCAAGAACTCTCGATAGGATTGCTCACTCAGCGCATTTTTCTGGCACGAGAACTTTTCATCGAGTTAGGAGTGACATCCACATCTCGACAAAAAAAGTCTCCATTTCGAAATCTAGTGGAACTCACGAATTTATTCGAAGAGCATAACCACAATTAGGAACGAAACTGTTAACACAGGGGTGAAACCCGTACCTTAATAAGTCGTTCCACTCTCTATAAACTGGTTTTCAAAAGCTCTCACCAAGGACTCGACTATCATGATAACTCGAGCCACGCGATGACTAGGAAGACGAATGCCATGAGCTGCACCCCAGTGGAAGCATGAAGTCCTCTAGGTCAACATGCATGCTCGAACTTGTTAGATATAGTTGGGATACCTTGGGTAGTCCACGCCTAAGACACCCGAGGCACTCTATCATACGACCCGCGAAGTTTTACAATGATTGGAACTTATTTACGTTTTGAAACTTTACGCTTTAACGACTTCTCGATTTAACGATTTTTCACTCCCTACTTTATAAACACACAATTTGCACAGCCATCGCAATCTAAAACGAAATCCGAATGTTCGCAACAAAACTAATGCATAATCTATCGCATTCGCTCTTGTTTTCTCACTTCAACGCGACCTCGCTTATTCTAAATCGACCCGAATGTGTATGATTACAAGTTACATCTATACAAATATACATATACATATATACGAATAAACAACAAGTCATTGTGTGAGAACTTAGGACATTCGTGTCTCCTATGTGACTCGTATTACCACTATACTATCGCACCAAGTTTTGAACGCGCTCAATCGCATCGCAAAACTCAAAATCATTATGATCGAATCTCACTCCAAGTCTCTTTCTGTCTAGATGCCTTCCAACAACTCTACCTCGAGACGAGTAGCTAGGAGGAGAGCCAAACGAAGTGTCAATAAGAGGATTGCATCACTTGTGACTAAGGAAGTGAGTAAGCTTATTCCTCGAATTGCCGCCCAAGTGCACTCTCTCAGCAACTCTCGAGCCTCGGAATACTCTAAGACGGAAGCGCCGCAATCTACTTTTCTCTACAAGCACTTCAAAGCCTGTGACCCGATGGAGTTCACGGGTGAAGGAGGTGCGACTCAACTACTCCAGTGGTTCGATTCTATCGAAGTTACCCTTCGTCAAAGCGGGTGTCCCGATAGTTTCCGTACTACTTGCGCTACCGGAGTATTTCAATCACGAGCACTCGACTGGTGGACCGCCGAACGCAACAAACGTGGGATCTCCGCAGCTTACGCCTTCTCTTGGGATGAGCTGAAGGAACTCATGAAGAAAGAATACTGTCCTCCACACGAAATCCAGAAGCTAGAAAACGAGTTTTGGGAAATCAAACAAGCAAAAGGTGACAATGCTGACTACACCGCAAGGTTCAAGCAGCTTAGCGTAATTTGCCCAAATCAAGTTAACACTCCAGAGAAAGCCATCGCGAAGTACATTCGTGGCTTGCCAGAGTGTGTGGGTGATTTTTTCGAAGCTGCAAGACCTGCTACCGTCGAGGAAACCTACCGTTTAGCCGCAGAAATCAACAATAAACGACTCTTGGAAGGATTATTCTCAAGGAATCCTGTCAAGCAAGCTCATCAAGCAATCGCCAGTAATCCTTTAGGCGAACAGGTTGACGAATCTTCTGATGAATCTACTGACGAATCTTCTGACAAATCTGCTGGCGATTCTCCTAATGAGTCAGCTAACGATTCTTCTGACCAATCTGCTAACGATTCTTCAGACGGATCTGCTGCCGATTCTTCTAACAAATCTGTCGACGAATCTTCCGACAAATCAGCCAAGGACTCTGCAAGCGAGTCTTCAGACGAATCCTCCAACGACGACATCTCTTCGCAAGACACCGACGAACCCAGCCGCAAACGAAAGACTTCAAGCCCGAGCTCATCAACAACCGAACTGCTGCAACCGGAACCTCTTCGAACAGTTCCGATGTTTCCAAAACGAGCCTACACAGGAGCTCATCCCCAGTGTTACTCATGCACTTATCATCATCCAGTTGGGGCTGACTGTCGCTATTGCAATAACTGCAACCGTTACGGTCACTTCACCCGCAACTGCCGCATCGAACCGTGAACTTGAGTACAACAACAACAGCTCCAGCAAAAGTCTTCAGCATCAGACACCTCGCAAGCGTAGGATAAAGTTGTAATGATACGATTTTCGACGTTTATTTCTAAGCTTTGAACCTACTCTATTACCCAATGTTGCCCTCGTATTCTCTTTCACTCTCTAATCGTCGCACTTAGACTAGATTCACACACATACTATATACTATACCACGAAATAATGTGTTTTACCCTCACTACACTCTTAGAACAAGGTACGATGAACGTGCAAGGAACAAATAATCACGGGTGCACACGGGATTATTTGGGTCAATGCACGGTGATCGTAGTGAATTCTAAAGGTGCCATAACATTTTGACAAAAGGTGACACCAAAACACGGGATGAAAGTAGTAAGGGTCGGGCAAGGAGTGCTTTATCATACTACCGAGAATTCCGTCAGGAAAGTGCCACGTGGAGTTGAACTTTATTGTGATTATTTTCAACACACTACACTCAAATCGCAAGGCGTAACAAACCGTATCATCGCAAGACTTGACATGAGTCTGCAACGCAATGCAATCGCCTCATCGATGGACTCTGGAGAGTCTACCTCGCAGGACAATTGCATCAACGCAAGACTGGTCGTAAGTCTATAGCGATCAATCTCATCAAGCACGTTAACACTCACGATGTTATCAGGTGAGGACCTATTCTACCCTCCTCGATAACCGTGATGCGTCGCAACATAACGTTAAGCTTACTCGAAACGAAACCGACTAATCACAATCGCTTACCTTGTGTATCTCGCAATCTCTATCGCTTATTATGTGAATCTATATCGTTTTCTGTGTAACAATCTATCGCCGTACCGTTAGCCGTTATATTCGTGCTAAGTTAGCTCGCATGACCTCGCTTCACGAGATGAAGCTTATATGGTTAAGGCAGGGTGTCTTAGCCATATCAGCAACCTTTCGTGGAAAGAGGCCACGTGGGATCTAATGTTAGTCAAACTCTGTGGTGTTAATCAATCAAAATCGAATCGCATACCTTCATCGCTTGCACGCAACAATTACCGCTTATCGTAATTCGATTATCATCACCATCATTGCTAGTGTTGTGTTTGCATTATTCGTATAATCGCCTAATCGCTGATCGCCTATCGTGTATAGTCTAACGCTTATTCACGTACCGCTTATCGCTTGCTTTGTGTTCATTACAGTTTATGTGGTATTAGTACACATGACACCGCTTCACGAGGCAAAACTAACCTGGTTAAGCATGGTGTTTCGCCATGTTAGCAAACTCTCGTGGAAACGTACCATGTGGGTTTAATGTGTAATCAAATCGGAAACGCGCTATTCGCTTCTCGCTTATCAACTCGCCGGATTAACCTATTCGATTCTATCTTATGCTCGGTCCGACTTTCTAACGATTGGGCCGAGTAAACGCAATTCTATCCGCGTCATATCGGCACACCTGACACTGCCTCACGAAACGGAAATAGGGCAAAGCATGGTGGATACGCCGCTGGTACTTCCTATATACAAGTGTTTTAAACATATTAACAAACTTTCGTGGGAAACTGCCAAGTGGGGCTCGATAATCAACTACCTTTTTGTACTGATTAAAACGCCTTTTTATAAATTCTTGATTTAAAACCGGTGGGCAAGTGGAATTTCCTCACAACGTGGAGTTAACATCGAGTCAGCTTAACTCCATAACCAAGAAAAGTTTCATAAGCCCAGTTTTCTTTAAACTTTTACAACATCAAAACAAAATCCTTCTTAAGACGTTGTTTCGACATCGAGTTCAGCTTGAACCCATGTCATAGGAGAGTTTTCGTAACCTTTGTTTTCATCTCCGAATTCCCTACAATGTTTTAAAACTTAAATTTCCTTGCGTTAAAAGGAAAATTTTCAAAGATTTTCATCCTAAATTCCTTTTAACATCTAAAACAAACGCTTCTTGTAACGTTGGTTAACGATCGACTCAGTTAACTCTACGTCATGAAAAACCTTTCAAACTACAATCGCATCGAACTAACGAATTCTACACAAGACAAGGTACTTGCAATGCCAACTCGTGGGATTAATACTTTCGTCTTTACGTCGCCTTCTCGCTATCGCAATCGATCTCTCTTATTCGAAACGTTCTCGCTGTCAACTTACGGTCAAATCACTCGCTGTATCGCTACTCATACAAGATCAACTCTTAGAGGTCTACCTATTGGATTAATTTCGGGACGAAATTTCCTAAAGTTGGGGAGACTGTAACAACCCGCACTTTTGTGCGTTGTTACTACTCGTTATACTCGTTACGCCTAGCACCAGAGATTCGGATCATAATGTAACAATATCGTATATATCGCTATTCGAAGGATAATCGCATATTTTCAAGCTACAGTATTGCTATACTACACTATTATCACACTAACACTCACGGAGGCATTGAGTGAGGACCTATTCTATCCTCCTCAGTGGCCGTGATGTGTCGAACGTAAACAATTAACGCTAACAAGGACTCTCGGGTGAGTGCTGTAGCTCCAGTCGTCATGACGATGATGAAAATACGAGTAAACGGTACCCCGTCAGTCTTTGTGGCACTACACGAAATAACATTCACGATGACATCAAGAAAGGACCTATACTATCCTCATTGATGGCCGTGAAACGTCGCTAATAATCACATACTCGAATCGGGAACCGATTGGTAATTATCGAAACTTTGGATTATGGATACGTAAATACGACCCCTAGTGATATGTATATATAATAATAACAATATAATGATAATATAAACTAATTATGGAAGTACGCGCTTCGAAAACTATCAAAACGATCAAAAACGGAGAAGTCCAACGCGTCAGGATAGCTATCCGGACGGATGGGCCATCCGGACGGATGGGCATGCGCACGGATGGGCCATCCGCACGCATGGGCCATCCGCACGGATGGGCCATCCGCACAGATGGGCTATCCGGGCCAGATCTCCTTTCCTCGCGATTCCAGTAAGATTTCAACCAAAAACTTGTACTTCTACAATCTACACTCGATTCTACATCATTCTATCTTTCATAACTCAATTTCTGACCGTGAAATCCGCGAATTTGAGGCGTTTTGAGGTGATGTCACCCAGAGTTCTTATGAACTCCAAGTTGGGGCCTCATTTCACTATAAACGGCTCAGATCCGGGTGATTCCCACATGTTTTAATGACAAATCTCACCTAAATCTGTGTGATTTCGAGTTAACCAGGAAGAACCATCACGAACGGCCAGATCTGATAGAACGGGGTGATTCCCGGCCATTAGAACGAGTCGAGATTGACGAAACTTCAAGTGTTAAGTGCGAAATTACACTACCCTAGTAAAAGCGAACGTATTCCTTCCGTTAAACACTCGGAGACAATGTTCAGAGTGCGAAACAGACATGTCAGTCCGCACGGATGACCCTCGTCCGCACGGATGACATGTCAGTCCGCACGGATGACCCTCGTCCGCACGGATGACATGTCAGTCCGCACGGATGACATAAGTCCGCACGGATGACATGTCAGTCCGCACGGATGACATGTCAGTCCGCACGGATGACATGTCAGTCCGCACGGATGACATGTCAGTCCGCACGGATGACATGTCAGTCCGCACGGATGACATGTCAGTCCGCACGGATGACATGTCAGTCCGCACGGATGACATGTCAGTCCGCACGGATGACATGTCAGTCCGCACGGATGACATGTCAGTCCGCACAGATGACATGTCAATCCGCACGCACCACTCATCCGCACGTACCACCATTACCCGCACGGAAGACCACTTATACGCACGAACGACACATTATCCGCACGGATAACATGTCATCCGGACGGATGACTTGTCATCCGGACGGATAACATGTCAATTCGCACGGATGAGAACAATTCAACCTAATGAGTAACTTTTCAAGGCAATCTTGCTTAACCGTACATCGTTTACTCTATTCTTCAAGGATCAAAACAGACATTCACGCAACCGACTCAAACAAGTTGTATTTCCGCTAAATACGCACTGTGAGTATACTTGACCCCTTTTTAATCGAATTTTGGGTGTAACATACGTTTCTAACAAATCAAACTCATCAAACGAATTATTCAATCAATCAAATTATCACTTGCGAATGACTGTTATGCATAGATATACGTGATGCTAGTTGCATATGTGCTAGGGCTTATACTCGCGACGTCCCACCACGACTAGTATAGTACTATTGCGCCCGACGGGGTCTAGTTATGCCATCGTACATTCGAGTATCGAGGACTTAGTTGGTAGTGTCAGTTTTGTGAGTATATATGTCGTGAATTACGTTTATGCATATGGAAATTCGCTACACTTTTTATCTATTACGCTATACTTATCAAACCTGTATACCCGCCAATACTTTTGTATTGACAAATATTTTAACGTATGTTGCAGGTTAGATCGCAGACTATTTCAAATCAAGCTAGGAAGTCTAGAAACTCCACTAAAATCTAGGTTGTCGGATTTGTATTGTTCGAGAGGACAAGAAATCTGTGATAACTTATGTGATTGTATTATTCGTTAGTATGGGATAACGAATGTATTAAATATTATCGCAATATAGTTGTTATGGATTCTCTTGAGTAATCTGATTCGCCTAGTGCCGCGCCCCGATGATTCCGCCATCGGTTGGGGTGTGACATTAGTTGGTAGCGCTACTTAGGTTTGGCACCCCCACCCCGTTCCTGAGAGAGGGAGGGTGTGAACTAATGACCCAGTCGGGCCTAGTGCTTTGATAGGAGCACTGGGGAACGGGAAAAACATACATCAGGAGCCGTCTTGTTCAGTATCGAGATATTATCAACATTACTTTCAGATTTAAATGCAATGGATTAACTAAACACTTGGTAACCAACGTTTTCGTAAAACTATGAACTCACCAGCGTTGTCTGTTACACGTGTGTGCATGCTCGTGGGTCGTTAGATGTCCTTGATTTGGAACTTGCTGTCTGGAGTGGCTGGAGTGGTCATGGGTCGACTGGATGGATACAAGCACTGGAATTATTGATATGAAACGTTGGTTTTGAAACAGTTAAACTATGATTTCTTTTATTTGCTTCCGCTGAACATGTTGGTTTACAATTAAACTTATTGATGTTACTTTTCATTAATAATTGGCATTTTCATTTACAAACTTATTGTGAGTTCAACATGATTGGTGGCTCGTTGTTGGTACGTCGCACGCCTAGCATGGGTATTCCCTAGGTGGTATTTTGGGGGTGTGACAGTTTGGTATCAGAGCCACTGGTTATAGTGAACTTGGTTTTAAAACGTTTTTATAAAACCAGACTATAACCGAACAGATCCGAAATCGACCATGACACTCAGCTCCAGACTGCAAGGTTCGTTTTTCGTTTACTATTGCATAGTATATCTAGTGTTTGCTTATGAATAACATCACACGTGAATGCACACTTAGCACTGCAGTATGAACTTCTATGTTACCAACCCATGTTACGTGTTTTAAGAGTGCGGCTCTTCTTGAACTTTCATGATCTATGTTGTGGCGTCATATGTCTTATTGCTCGAATTCAGGGAACCTTTTAGCGTGAGTTAAGAGGCACTGAGATAAGCATGCAAATTGCCTTATTATTATGGGTGCACACATAATAATAATGTGGGGTGCATGTGAGTCCCAGTGAGGCTTAACGAGTGTGAGAGGGGTTCCGCTCTGTTAATTGATATTATGTTAGAACTCAGTAGTCTATAGGAGTCATAGCAGTGATTGTCTCCTACTCGAACATGATCTTTTCACTCCTTTCTGAATCCTTACGAATCTCGATGCAATCGAGTATCACCTGATCACACATCTGAACGCCTAGCGAACTGTGTTGAATGTTAGGTGCTAGTACGAAAGTCCCTGAGTTGGATGGCTTAACGTCAAATGATTGGACTATACTTTCCTCACTTATTTTTGTTTGTTGGAACTTAGCGTGTTGACGCCTTAGATCCCGAAGTGCGATCACTTCTGCAACACTCTCGTGACATACCGTGTATTACTCAAACAACTTGCAAGAACGATGGACAAGAGGATGAGCATAGCACTTTACTGACTTCAGTATTTGGATGACCCTGACTACCAGTAACGAACAATAGCAATCTGACTCCAATCGAATCTTTAACCCTAGTCAGGGACTTATGGGAGTCAACTCTTATGAGTTTAACGGGGCATAAGCAATGACAATCGATTATAGTATGGTATGTGTGACTACCAGCACAGTGAGTAGCGCGATAGGACGTGGCACAGAATGTGAAAGGGGGACTTGGTCGGTGAAAGAACGTAGGGCTCCGTTTCAAGAAACGGAATTAGAGGCAATGGTCACGGCGACATCAAGGTACTTACAATCGTAGCCCACAATATGGAAATGAGGGTGCCTACAGCATGGATTAGCCGTTGATAATTCAAGACGACAACAACCAAGGGAATGGCGGTAGTACTGGAAATTCTTGTAACGCAAACAACAACACTGGAAATGAAACTCATGGAAGGGCATTTAGGATTGGCGTGAGCGACGCCAGGACAATAGCAACATGGTAGCTTCTGTGGGTAGTAAATCGCTTCGTCTCGGTTCTGCTTAACCCTGATGCTTTTCGAAACCGAACCTGTTGTGGAACCGGCTGCTGGCAAGTCAATGGATGCCATGTATGTTCATTGGGATGCAAACTCGACCTTGTGGGACAAGTGTTCGACGTCGACCTCCCTTCTGCTATCCTTGTTGGTTTTGATGCAGTCGGTGTGGAGATTGATTAGCTAGATATCGCATAGATATACCATGTGGGAAGGAAATTCTGTGTCACTTTGTACCCTGAAGTGTCAGAGTGGTGCAAAGGTTAGCATCATATTAGCAATGAAGGCCCAGAAAGGTCTACAGAGGGATTACCCCGCTATGTTAGCAACCATTACCGATGTTAAGGCCAAGGAAAAGAGGATCGATGATCTACCAATTGTTCGTGATTCCCCACGGTGTGTTACCCGAGAAATTTTCAGGACTACCTCCAAATTGTTAGGCGGAATTTCAGTTCGATCTCACGTCAGAGGCAGCCCTGATTACTCGTACCCTTACCATAGTGCACCCGGAGGGTTGCAAGAGCTGTCCAATCAACTACAGGAACTGTTGACTGGGAGTTTTGTCGGACCTAGCTTTTTTGCTTTGGGGAGCCCCAGTTATATTTGTGAAGACAATCCTTTTCATATGTATTACCGAGAACGCAACAAGGTGACGTACGGGAACCGTCTGCCTCGACCATGTATTGACAACCTGTTGACCAGCTGCGATGGTTAAGCTCCTAGTAGAGGGTTAACTAACAAGCAAACTATCACCAGATGGAAGTCCAAGGGGAGAATGTTTCTAAAGCGGCATATCAAGCGCAGTACGGCCATACGGCTTTGTATACCACGACCTTTGGGGTAATCAACACATCAACAGCTTTACGGATCACATGAATCGACCGTGTTTTGATGACGCTTTGAATCATTCCCAGGAGAAAGGAAACACCATGGGAGATACTTGTATCGCATCTTAGAGCTCCCGAGTGAGGAGCCACTACACACAAACTCTTGTAAGCGTAACTTCTCGATTCGAGGAGTACATTTTTGGTCAAGTAATCAACGAAATGGGAATACACGTGGATTTTCGCTAGGATCCATTTTGTTAGAAACTGATCGACACCAAAGATCCATTTGAGGATACAAATAATTCTTGGTCTAGCTAGATACTATCGCAGATACATCGTGGAATTTTCAAAGATCGCACAGCTTTAATCCCTATAGCACAGTAGGGTGTTGTGTATTCATGGGAGACAAAACAGGAGAACGCCTTCTCAGCTTTTGAAACCCAACTCTGCAATGCACTGAGCATCGCTTCTATCCGAGAGTACTGATGATCGAGTGGTATACCAGGGTGCTCTGAATCAGAGTCCCAGTTACACACCGATGCAACACGAGAGAGTGATGACTTATGTAATAGGGTTGGAGGCATTACTTGGACGGTACCGAATGAACTACTTAGACCGATCACAAGGGCCTCCCGTGTACCCTGGTTTCGAAAGAGCTAAATCAGTTAAGGGCATCGCTAGATGGAAATTTTGGATGTTTACGACTGTGAGACTTGAACATGCACGAGTTTTGCAGCCTGCTATCGACTCTAACATACCTGATCAGACTCGCCTGGCTCAAACTGAAGAACTGAAGGAAGAGAGTTCTCAAGATTAACCCATGCGGGGCATGGGGAAGCAACCTTTGGCAGGTCGGACGATATTTGCTACTTCATGGAACGAATATGAACCTCACTATACAACAACCTTGGGAAAACTGGTGCAGGCGAAGCACACGGTCTCGAATATCCTATTCGTCGGAGTTTTGATAGGATGTATTAAAACTTGAAGACCATGTGTGGGTGACCGGGCCAGAAGGCCCACATAGCCACGCATGGGAACGATGTTTAACATGTGGGAAAGTCAAGGTGGGATATTAGCAATCAGAGCACATATATGGAAATGAGAACAGACTGCCATGGATTTTGTCGCTAGTCTACTTACAACTCGAAATGGAAACATTATCACCTGGGTGATCGTTGACGATCCCACGTTACCAACACACTTGCTTGCAAATAAGGAACTGACGAGTCTTCACAAGTTGCGAACGTTCCTCTGAGAGAGGTGGCTTATAGGCACGAGGTGCCAAGTTTTACTACCTCCTATTTTGAGCTATACTCGATCCATATCAGGCAATACACATCACCCTTGGCTCACGTCTAGACATGGGCATTACTTATTACAGTAGGACAACCGGACAGAGTAACAAACCATTCCGACATGCGAAGACATGCTGCGAGCATGTGTGTAATTGACTTAGTGAAAATTGGAAGGACGCATACCTTTGGGCTGAGTTCCACCGTAGCAGTTACCATTCTAGTATTCAGACAGTTTTGTTTGAGGCATTACATGAGCAGTAACATTAAACTCCCTGTTGGATTAGGGTGGGTGACAACCTAATCACGGGTCCAGGACTTGTACTCAAAACTCTTGGGGAGACTGCTTAGATCGGAAATCGTTTGGCGGCAACGCGTGAGCGTCAGGGAAGCTGATGAGCTTAGGAAACGCTGGAAGATCGCTGTAGGCGATCGTATCATGTTGAAAATCTCACCCTGGGAGGGTGTGGTACGCTTGGGAAGCGTGGCAAGCTTAACTTACGTCACGTTGAGTTATTCAGAATTTTGGAAAGAATCGGTCACGTCGCCTACAAACTCGAGTTACCCGAGGAATTGGGTAACGATCACGATGTCATTTATGTCTCGAACCTAAAGAGCTTGTTGTCGGATGAAACACTTGTGATACCTTTGCTAGAACTGAAGATTGGCGAAAAGTTGCAGTTTGTCGAAGAACCTATAGAGATCATGGACTGGGAGGTCAAGGTGTGTAAACATAGCCGTATTCTGATTGTTAGAGTTCGTCAGAACTGAAGACGTAAACCGGAGTTCACGTGGGAACGCGAGGATCAGTCTTTCCTAATGATCAATCTAAATCTGGCACTACTGGTGAATTTCGGGACGAAATTCCTTTTCAAGTTGGGGATGATGTGGCACCCGGGGGAAATCTGCAACAATCTTGATTTATCATTTCACTTCTTGTACTTGCTTGACAAATTTCGGGATGAAATTTCTTTCAAGTTTGGGAGGATGTGACAACCCGGGCTTTCAAGGTTAGTGTCAGTGTCTCTTATGCGATCCTGTTTCTTGTTATTCCTTGCTTGTATGCCTTGCGATGATAAAAACTAGTAAATGCTTGTAACTAGAATGTAGTTGCTAGTTGCTATTAGATATGCCTACTTATGTGTCGAATAACTAATTTGGGGGAACTAACATTGTTAGCACGTTGGGCTGCAAGTCATTATGCCACATTAGTGGGTTAACACATGGTTAACATTTCACTTCGGCCCAAACTAACACAAACCGAGCCCAACCGATCTCATTCGTATTCTGATTTAATCTGGGCCGGTTGTGTTAACAAGATAGATTAGGCCCGGTAAGTATATCTTTATTAAAAAGGAATTCGCCCCACTTGCTTAAGGAATTGGACCTATTTGTACTTGTACGTAACCTCCTCATATTATACACAATTAAGTTATCAAACCCTACTTCCCCTCCCTTGACTTGCGATTGGCAGGAGAAACCCCCCCCCCCCCCTTTCGAGGCTTCCTCCTTTGGATCAGGTGATTGGTGAGTGAAACCATATTCATATTGATTTCTGTTTGATGATCCAGTTATGTGATTATAGATGTGTGTTGATATTGTGTTCTTGTTTATGTGAAACTCTATAGACCTTAATCCTTCGTATAAACTGTATGTAATAAGGGTTGTGATAAGATGTTGGCCTTAGTAATGCTGGATGACATATAATTACATATGTGTGAGGTTAGTTTGTTAGAAGTACAACTATGTGCATTATCCGTAATGAATGATGATGTGATGGATTCATCTTGTTGATTAACTAACAACTTAGAAAGTTAAAATACACCATGAAACAAACAGTATATGGACGAACTAGAATGTGAGTATGACCGAATTGTTTAAGCTTTGTGTAATTAGATTTTATTATTGGGAGCATATCGATGAACTGTTAGCTTGATTTTAGAATTTCCATGAAATGAGATGGTGATTTGATGGGGTGGTTGTTTGTAAAAGTCAAGAGATATCACATGGGTTTTTTGACAATTGTGAAGGAAATAAAAGATAAATGGCAGACAACTTAAGATTAGGCAATTCCTTTTATTGGACCACTTGACCTTATTGGGCTGACATATCACATGATATATACACTATTTGATTGAATGCAATGATGAATCTCATCAGATCACATGTGATTGTATTGAATGACTAATTCTTTTGTCAAAAACATGGCTGACAATATTAACACAAATTACAATCCTACTGGGCCTCAACTGTTTGAACAAGTAAATCACGTGATGTATTATATAATTGAATTGAGTAATTGGGCAACATGAAACTGATTTCGTGAATTATGGCCTAGGGGAAATGATCACATATGTACACAGATATTGCACCTCGATGTGATTTAATAAACTAGTTGAACATTTGGGCTTTACATCAAATTGATTTGGGCCGTAAACCATCAGTCAGCCACACAGTCCTATGCGGACTGCTGGAACATTTGGGCCAGGTCTGGGATTGGGTTGCACACCCTCAGCTAGTCGCATGTCACTCATGGGCCTAGGGCTCATCTGGGCCACGGGTCCAGCTCTTTTCACAGAAGCCCAGTCACACAAGTTTTAGGGAGGGGTTGGCTTTAGTCGGGTTCTGCATGATAATTGGGCCGTCCATTTTTAGGACATATGTATTGGTTTGCAAGTTGTTTATTGAGACATGAAGTTGCAATATAGACTCGTATGAGGGCCAAATACTTGCTAGATGAATACGCGATGGTAATTGACTAATTACGTTGCATGATTTCTTGTCACAACTTATATGTTTACCTGAATGTGAACCGAACCACTTGACATGTACCATGGTGTGATATGAACTTGTGTTGTGATTGAAACTAGGACCCAAACACTTTCTATGATTTGCGTAATGATATGTGTTCTGCTTACTTGCAACCTATGTAATGAATACAAAGAACTCATGTTTTATGTGTATACGAAATTGACTGACTTTGGTAACCACGGTAGGGAATGGTTGACCAACTTGGAATGGGTAAAGTAAATTAACAATCCGAGCAAACCGAAGGTGAGTTCATTACTTTTGAGCATGCGTCCCGGTGGTTTGGGATAGTCAGTGGGTATCCCGGGGAGGGATAAATTGTTTGGGTAAAATTAGGATGTTGGATAATATTCTCACTCTCTATCTCTAAAGTCCCATCTTTTGCTATCGTGGGTGGTAGCGGGATATTAGTTGGTAGCGCTACTTAGGTTTGGCACCCTCACCCCGTTTCCTAAGAGAGGGCGGGTGTGAACTAATGACCCAGTCGGGCCCAGTGCTTTGATAGGAGCACTGGGGAAGGGGAAACACATACATCAGGAGCCGTCTTGTTCAGTATCGAGATATTATCAACATTACTTTCAGATTTAAATTCAATGGATTAACTAAACACTTGGTAACCAACGTTTTCGTAAAACTATGAACTCACCAGCGTTGTCTGATACACGTGTGTGCATGCTCGCAGGTCGTTAGCTGTCCTGGATTTGGAACTTGCTGTCTGGAGTGGCTGGAGTGGTCATGGGTCGACTAGATGGATACAAGCACTGGAATTATTGATATGAAACGTTGGTTTTGAAACAGTTAAACTATGATTTCTTTTATTTGCTTCCGCTGAACATGTTGGTTTACAATTAAACTTATTAATGTTACTTTTCATTAATAATTGGCATTTTCATTTACAAACTTATTTTGAGTTCAACATGATTGGTGGCTCGTTGTTGGTACGTCACACGCCTAGCAGGGGTATTCCCTAGGTGGTATTTTGGGGGTGTGACATTAATCATTTTCACATACATGCTAAGCTATGGCCTCGGAACGCATCTAATGCACAAGTTCTTATGTACTACCACACATTGCCACTCTCAACCAAAGAAAGAATTATCATAAATGCAAAGGTGTGCCCCAAATGCTCACCATATAAAGACAAAGGTTTGTCGACACTTTGTTTTGGTACAATGTTAAGCCTACAATTCAGACTGGCACTTGTTTTTTTTTAATTTTCAAAAATTTCCCCCATCCCCACACATAGGATACATTGTCCTCAATGTATGGCTTTGGAAGGAATGATCACTGCAAAACAATATTTTTTTTCTTCTTTTTTTAAAATAATATTTACACCTTAAACTAGAACACCCCCAACTTTCTCAACCTTTAACATCAAAACATCACAGCTCCACCCATACATCCAAACCATAATATTTAAAAGAAATAAGAAACAACTATATAAGATAAGATAAGATACAACCTAACTAGTAATACCACGGTCGGGGTGGCCCAAAGATGGACGTCATGACGTCCGACAACTTTCCAAACCCAAATTCACCTTGACCGCTACTACTACCTTCTTCACCTCCTTCAGGTTGTTGAACAGCTTCATTCATAACCTAGTCTTGATGAGGATCCACCCACATGGAATGATGCAACGACAGCGTAGGGCATGAAACACTACCATCAAACGGTGGCAAGGTAGTGTAATCCATAATCGGCCGGTCAGCCACAACAGGCTATCCCGCATGCCAAGCATCATGCATATGTCGGTTCTTATCATCCAAATATCTTTTGTTCATCTCCTGCTCGAATGCGTAAGCATGTGTGCGATTCCATGCCTCCTGCCGATCAAACCCTTGTTTTAATGCACGTTCCATACTTGACCCCATAAACGTCTCATGATCAAATGATGCTTGCATAGTTCTGGCTCAATGATAATACTTGGGGGTCGAGTATTGATCACCACCTCACGCATAGTCCCCTGATGGGCCCAGTTCGGGTCATGATCCGCGTAATCAAACGGTGTCATTCTCGCATAAGCAGATCGATGTGGCCCGCTCCTTTGAGCACCCCGAGTGGACCTGGCTTCCTCCGTCTCCATCGCCACATGTTCACTTGGATTATCTTGGTAATCATCATCCCACTTTGGGGTGCTTCATCGTCGCTATCCGGCTCACCCGCTTCGCCCAGTAGCAACGGTCTCGCATCAGCTTTCAATACACTCCATCTTTGCTCCTCGCTTTTCAACTTGTGATACCTCTCCGACTCTTTATACTCCCGACCAATACCCAACTTTTTCAAATAAAATAGCTTATGCCTTTTAGGTGCTCCTCTATCTTTAGCACCAATAGCACTGTAACACCTCTCTTTTTATACCTTCCTTTATTTAGAAAGCTCACCCTGTATTCCATTTAAGGAAACTCGTATTCTTTCGAAATCACATTTCCGTTGCTAGACCGTATAAACTGACACTTTTATCGTACTAAAACGTGATCATTTTATCTAAATGATACTTCGAATCATCGTGCTTGTCTTATATTCAAATTAAATACATCTTTAATATGTATTCGTCTCACCTATGTAGGATCGTTTGCGGACCCAAACGAGTCATTCAGAAGAGTTTATCTCAGTTTGAGCGGCGGAAACGAACAAACCGAGTTCAATTCAGCGAGATTTCACTTTAAACTGTTGTTGTATTGATAACGAATGCGATTACAGACCTAACAACACTTCGGCAGCACTTCGTGGCTCACCGGAAGAATCTCTTGAAAAAGTTACAACTGAACTAACCAACTCACCTATATATAGTATGTTAGATTTCGCTTGAAGCTTGATACATATGTTCAAGCGAAATCTTCAATTACAATTCAAGCGAAATCTTCATGACATTTTATCTTCAAGCGATATCTTCAATCTACAATCCGAGACTCGACATAAGACGAAGACGACAGATGACTGCACCAACAGACTCCCCCTCAGATGTTGGCGAGTCTTAAGTGTCGAGTCTTTGCATCTTCAGTCTTTATCAGTCTTTGATCTTCCTCTGAAGAATTTGTCATTGCAAGAATCCTCAATCTCTATCTTCATCATCAACAACCTTCTCTCTCTCAAATGTTGAATATCATGATGTCTTCAGACTCTTCCTCTCAATCTGCTGGGATCGTAGTCTGGAATTCACTTTCCACAGATTCTTAGATCGTAACCTGGCACTTCATCACTCTCAAGTTTCAGAACCTGGCTAACCTGCAAAAACTCTACCCAAAAATAAATTTTCTGATAACCATTTTGTAGATACGATTTTCAAGTCTAATTTATCACTTGCAGGAATAACATTTATATTTCAAAACAATTTTTCATTTCATTTCAACATTCTTCAAGCAATTTCACCCAAACCATTTGTTCATCATGTTTAGCACTTGGAATTTTGAAAATCAGCTCTTCAACACCAGTTGTCGAAAATCTTTTTAAATTTTTCAAACTTTATGCTAAAACACACTAAAATCTTTTTGGATTTTTTACTGAAATAGAAATGCAGAA
>JARYGA010039467.1:0-47463 GCA_030545235.1 Helianthus tuberosus
ATGTAATCACCCTTAATACTGTATATTATAACAATGTGTCGTTTTGTGCAACTTGAATGACTCGCCAGTATTTCCCTGCTGATAAAACCTTTTTAAAACATGTTTCAGGTGATCTCATGTGATCCAGGAAAAAGTGCTGTGTAGCACTGCAAGCTTGAAGAAGTGGCTCAATAAAATGAATAAACATGTTTTTGTAAAATAAGGGGTTTCCCTGTGAAATCACCTTTATTGTAAATTATGGGTGTTATTCCCAATTTGTGAAATAAAATAAATTGGGCATTTTCAAGTTTTAGAAGACCCTGTTAAACTTCCGCTGCCAACATAACAATTACCACGGATTTCTGTCCCGCGGCTCCTAGACCGGGTAAAACCGGGACGGGGGTCGTGACAATAACACCATATAAACATCGTATAACACTATGTAACACCATATAATACTATATAACACTATGTAACACTATATAACACTATATAACAAATATAACACTATATTTTGTCTGATAGCATGTCTATGATAGATGTATAGTGTTATATATTGTTATATAGTGTTACATGGTGTTATATGGTGTTACATAGTGTTGTACTACACTTCTCACACTTCTGAATTAATGTACAGGATCCCTACCTTAATATAAGATATGTATTAATTAGAAAACTTAAAAGAAACTATAACTTACCGTTTGGTTTGTAGGTGGATTTTCCGCCGCAACGCGCGATGAGTAGATCCTAGTTTATATTATAATACATTTGAGCAATACGTCACTCTCATTTTTATATATTATATTATACACTTTTTGATAAAGATGTTATTGTCTTTTTTATATACTATATTATAATATATTTGAGAAGGATATTAATAGGGATCTAATAATCACACATGGTGAAATCTTATTCTAACATGGTTTATACGAGTCGTATAAGGTTATTTTGTGTTCTCATTCGCGACTATGTGGATTATTTGGAAAACAAGAAATGAGAGGATCATTAAGGGGATGCAAGTGGGGGTGTATCTAGTGGTTGATAGGATTAAAGAGGAGTCTTTTCACTGGTTAAAGAATAAGAGGCTGTTTGTTTTTTTTTTCAAGAATAGCTTCCTGACCTCTTATGTCTGCGCGACGCAGACCACGCGCAGACCTTTGGGTCTGAAGACTGTTTGTTTTCTCGAAGACCTTTTGTTAAAAAAAGGTCTGCGCGTCCTATTTTTGGGGCAGATGTGGACTCATGTCTTCAAACCTCTTCTTCTTTTTTCTTTTTGCCCAGCGACAAACACACTCACCCCAAAAAAAAACCCTGGTTCCTCCCCTGCAGTCGCTGACCTCTTCTTCTTCTCCTTCTTTCTTTTGTCTTCTCCTTATTTCTTTTTGTCGTCGCTGCCCTCTTCTCATTTCAAGGTATGTTTGTTTATTGTGTTTCATCAAAGCTTCTGCTGTTAATCAAAGCATTCGATGACGGCGATGGTTTTTAACGGCTATGAAATCCAAACCCTAACATATATGAAATACGAATCATTCTGCTCTTCTCAATCGAACAAATCGATGAAAACATCAACCGATTTCACCACGAAGAAAGGAGGTCAAAATGAAGCTGACGGTAGTTCAACATGTATAAGCTCACCGTTAATCGCTACCGATGTCGGTTCTGATTCCGGTAGATGACAGATTCTCGATCTTCGATACGTAGTTCGATTCGGTTTCGGTTTACCGGAATGGGTAAATTATGATTTGGAATTAGGCTTTGTTGATTATAGACAGTGAATTGATTTGTTTAATTCATATCTTTGTGTCATTGTTTTTTTTGAAGGCTACTGCCTTTATTGTAAATAAATTGTATAGTGTAATTATATGTTAAACTGATTTTGCAATACATTATGTATGATTTTTTTCACGTTTCGATTATTATTATTATGCAAAGTATGAGGTTTTCTTGCAGAAGTTATGTTAATCAAATTATGAATATTATTTCAGTATTGTATAACTATTATTTATGTTTTAATGTTGAAAAACTCTTTTAAGTTAAATAAAATCAGTTTATTTATATTTCAGTTTATATCAGCAGCTTACAGAAGTTAAAAAAACAAACAATCTTCTTCTTGCATACTACAGAGGTTTGGCCCACCTCTTCAGCTACAGATGTCTGCAGATGTGGTCCACAGACTGCAGAGTTTTACCTCTCAAAAAACAAACAGCACCTAAATCTTCGTATAAGAATCTTGATTTGGAGAAATGGCATGATTTTAATGTTCGTGATATAATTATGTAATTTTTTGGTTTGTTTGGTACTTTGAGCTTTCTGCTTGCCCCTTGTGTCTATTCTATGATTTTAATAAAATACTCGTGGTTCAAAAAAAAAGAAAGGTTGTAATATAAATTCAAAAAGAGAAAAAATCATACCCATTCCATGCAAGATAGCAGCTAAGGCGGAAGCCCCCGGACCACCAGGTATATAAAATATTAAAGAATCATCTTTTGGATTTCTCATCGATTCAATAAAATAGTAGAACAATTGTACGTCTTCCTTCTCCCCTACTCCAATGTAACTTCCATACAATACAATACAAAGTTAATGCTTGCTAATTTTCTATTAATAGGATATTTAAAACTTATATACATATCATATGTGTATGTGCGAGTGTCTAATAATGTAGAAATGAGAATACAGGGGAAGGATTGAAAATTTAGTTAAGAAGAAAAACAACAAAGACTATAATTGTAAAACATTAAATAGTTTTTTCTCTTATCTCATTTACTATTATTGTTTACTATTTTTTTAAAGGCAATTCTTACTTATTCCCAACTTACACTAAATTAATCTTAGACAAAATTGCACAAACCTTTATGTATAACCTAAGCTGCACTTTATACCTTTCACTATGAAATCGGCATAACCCAACCTTTATGTTCATGTTTTGTTACAGAGTATGACCTTTAACACAAACGGCGTTTGTTTTCTTGATTAAGTCACCTACATACCTTGCATGTGAGGGCATTTTAGTTATTTCACCCTGTATTTTATTAATAAATTAAATTAACACCATAACCACTCCATAAACAACCTTTAGGTTCTCAAACATGTCACTAAAAACCCCAAGGTATTTATATGGTATCAAACATGTAAACCATGTCGTCATCCTCTTCATATAACTCGATTCCTCTTCAATGGAGATGGTGACATCGATGAAGTCCAGTGACCAACCTAAAAACACACTCGGTGATGCGAATTGGTGATAAAAACAAAAATGAAGAAGGTATGGCAGACTGGTGATGCGATGTAACACCTCGTAAAATCGTGTCCAATAATACATTGACACGTGTCCCCAATCCTAAATATGCCTAAAGTTCGCTATGAGGAACTATTTTTTCCAAACAATGAAAAGTATGAATGTGGAGGGACTAAAAGTGTCAACATGCTGAAACTATGCCTCCGAGTGACCTTATACGGTGTCAGTATTCTCAATTGAGCCACTTGTTGGACGTCAGGAGCCGTTTGTGGAATTATTTGAAAGTTTGTGAATAGAAGGGTTAAAAGCGTCAACATGTTAATTTATAACTCTGAGTGACCTTTTAACGAACCGGGAGTTTTATGATGTTGGTCATACTCTTTGGTGTGCCTAATATTGGCCAAGGAGGGCTTTATGTGCTATTTATAACAAGGTGTGCAAGTATATAAGAGTTGTGGAGACGAGGGACTAAACCTGCCAATTTGTGAAAATTATGATTTTGGCCAGACCTCACCGTAAGCTAGGCTCTCTACCGTAGCTTACGGTAGAGTATGCGCCCAGCTTTTTGTTTTTGCCTTAGCCTCCACACAAACAGCCAAAACCCATTCAAATCGAAACCATGGGCTAGTATGTCAGTTGTGCCACGTCCTAGGACACTTGGAGGCCTCCCATGAACCTCCATTACACCAGTTTTAACTGAGAATCATCCCTTGGCACTATAAATAGGTGCTTTGGTGCACCACTTACCCTTGCACCTTCTCATTTTCAATTCTTCTCTTCCTCTGGAGATTCCTAACTGAAGGGAGACTCCACCTGAGTTCTAAGTTCGAGCTAGGACCTTTTGTAAGTGTTCCTACCTCCTGCATTTTCTTTTGTAGTCTTTTAAAAGCCAAAAGTCAAGCTTTTTGGATAAATGCTTTGACTTTCAGTTTAGACCTTAATGGTCCAGCCATTGTTTGATGCGAACATGGCTACATGATCGTAATTAGGTAGGTGTTAATCCCTCAAAAGGGCACCTTCTAAGATTCACGTTTGCTTGGTCAATCGACGGATCAACATATTAATGTTTTAAAAAAGTCAAACTGGCCAGTTTTTTAAATAATCATAATCTTATAATGTAGGTGTTTTAAAATATGTTTTAGCACTTTAATAACCTGGTAATAATTATTAGAACATGTGTAAACATGTTCGGCTCGTCAATTCCAATTCTAGGGTCGTTTCGCAACCGAAAGTCGCAAAGTTTGACTTCTGCTTTGACTTTAGATTCTGACCCGAATTAGATTAGTTTTCTGCTTTTTAAGGTTCCATTATGATCATATTATGATGTAGCATAACACTCTGAGGTTATATTACATGATCATAATAGTAATCTGAGTTTATGCAAGTTTCCATCAATATGCTATACTTTGACTATATTGCCCTTTTTGTTAAAAAAAAGGTTTTAAACACTAATGAACTTACAAATAAATAAATTACATACTGATATGTTAACATATTTAACATATTTTGATGTTATTAATCTGATCATAAACTGAGTTTTAGTATAACATTGTAAATTATGCTTTTAAAGGACTAAAATGCCCTTTCGGCATCTAAAATGGTTTTAAACATAATTTCTTTATAAAACTCATTACCTACTTATGTAATATCATAAGTAGAATTATTTGGGATATCAAGTCAGTTTATATTCTGAGTTTAAGTACAAGTTCTTGTATTATATCGATAAATGACGATAATGCCCTTATGACACTTAAAATGGTTTTAATCAAGCTTTGCATGCAAAACCTTTTTACCTATTGATATGTTATATTAAATAACACATTTTGATCATATAAACCTGGTCTTAACATCAGTTTTCATTACATATCACAAATATCGTCATTTAACGACTTTAACGCCTTTTCGGCGCATAGTATGGTTTTAAACCATATTTACCTACCAAGACTTGTTACCTACTGATTTTATAACTTATTTAAAATATTTTTATAGTAGGTACATGTTATAAACTCAGAATCCCAAATAAGCTTTCAAACTATGTGTGAAATAACCAAAATGCCCCTACAGTGCATAGTTTGGTCTTAAACTATAAACCACACATATATTTGATATCCTACTAATATTATATCACAAATTAACTATTTTTATAGAATGTTTATAATCATAACATCAGTTTACATGCAAGCTCCTTTTATAAGTCATTAAATGACCAAAACGCCCTTATAAGGCTTAATTTGTTTTAAAACCTTAATGGGCATACAAGTTGATATCCTGCTGGTATTATAACTTGTTTAAAGTATAATGAAACTTGTACATGACTCATTCGGTTACCCGTTAATGCTTATACACGTACGATTCGACTTATGTAACTAGTTTACATAAGTTAATCGAAGCGGGTTTAACCTTATCATTTTTATCTCAACTTCCAGAATGTAAATAGTTTACCCATATTATACAAGTCTTAATACTTGTTGGGTTTAAAATACATTCTATTCTGGTCATCGCTTAATCTAGCGTATCGTAGTGTTTTTGACACTTTAAGCTAGTCGGTCTAAGTCTACGACTTAAATAGAACCCGTTAGCATTCTAACTGGTTATTTATACCATCATTCCAGACTAAAGCCTTCCAGTAAATGCTACCCACACTTACCTATTGATTAAACAGCTGAGTTAATATAAACTTTGCAACTTAAGTCAAGTACTAGCTCAGGTAAATACTTTTAATTTATTTTCCCTATACTGGCTTCGGATACGGTAAATTATTACCGCATGGTCGGGTATGGGATCATATGCTGGATTGTGGCTACAAAATCCGCATAACCCGTTTTAATCTGTTTTGTTTGATAACTTAAACATTGGGGGGTTAACGCGACCGTGTCCTGGATATCCTCGGCTCATTTAATTTACTAATGCCCACGACTAAAGCAAGGGGTGTAGGCATACACCCGACAGATGCGAATGCTAAAAATGTTTTTTCCCGCAAGTTGGGGATAACTTCTTTGTGGGTTTATAAGTGGTGTGTCGGTGAATCATGTCTCAGTTTCTATACTGGGCCCCATATGTATTGACATACATGTAAAACTGTATACAAGATTATTTTAATTGTCCCGAGTTATAAAAGATTTTCATGTGCCTTGTGCACTTAAATCAATTTTGAAACATTTTCAAACTGTGTCGGTTGATTGTATTTACCAGTGTAAACTGACGTATTTTCAAAAGACTAAGTTACAGGTACAACACGTAATAGGCTGGAAGCTGTTTGGTATTGACATAAGAGAATCTTGCAAATCCTTAGATATGCCTAAAGTCTGTTGAACATTTTTTGTACATTTTTATGATCCGTCTGTGGATCTTTTATTACGAACTGTTCTGTATATTTATTTTGAACTTTGGACACTTTGGTTTGTAATAATAATTTATACTCCAAGACTTCCGCTGTGCTATTCTGTGTATATTGACTATGATGATATCAACTTACATCACAATACTCCCCACCGGGTTATGGTTGAAATACCGGGATTAGATTTCTCTACACGAATGTATTCTTGTATGACAACTCACACCCAGTGATAGCCAGGAGGGTGCAGCGAAGCACCCGACACGCGCACGGGCACAGGACCGGGACGAGGGTGATGGGCGCAATGTGGCGCTTTGATGGCGCACTTTGCACTTCGCACGCTCGCATCGCCACGAGCCGCTTGGAGCCGCCTTTAGCATTTTTTAGATGTGTCTTGGCCTGGTGTTGTTAGCTAGGGACTGTTCAAATTCCTACCAGTCAAATGATTAAGTTTCAGAATTTATTGTGCCATTGAATTCTAAAATTTATTTTATAGATTTCAGAATTCATTTTGCTATTAAATTCTAGAATTGATTTTATTGAATGGTGCATTCAATATTGAGTTATCATTTTCGAATTCTAATCATTATAAATACAAAGCTTGGTGCTTTGTTTTAGACACAACACTGAAAATCGTATGGTTCATACAAAACACACAACTTCAATCGAATTCCCTAATTTTGGATCTCTACGCATTCTTTTTTCAGGTATGTTTTTCAGGTGCTAGGATAATCCCGACAGTCCAATCTGTTTAGGCTGTTGTACCCTGGGAAACAGACGGGTTCACATGCCTCAGTCACCGTTGTTTATGTTTTTTCTTATATTTCCACTGTAATCTGTTCTTAGTTTAGATTACTTTTGTTGTACTGTATTTTCTTTCAAATTGCTTCTGTTCTTCCTTATGAGTTGTAATTATAAAATTGATTAATAAAATTGTTATTTTATTTATTTTGTGAACGGATGTCCTACATTATTTTTATACTAGATATGTTAAGTTGGGTTAACAAGAATTGTTAAGAGGGTCAAGATGGGTAACTTTAAAAATAACAAAATAACATCGTGGGTCAGGATGGGTTTCCTTGGGTAAACCCTAAAACCAGCGGATTCTTCTTTTTTCTCATCTCCCACGCCCAAATCACCACCATCCTACAACCTCCATTCCACCATGCTCCGACCATAAACCACCGCTTCTGTTCACGACCATCGTTGCCAGCCCGTCGCCTTCGTTTCAGTCCAACTAAATAACCAAATTAGACTGCATTCGGTCGGGCCTAACTGGTTGTTTTAGAATTGAGTCTATCATTGATTTGTTTGCGCCACTTCCAGATCCACCATCACTGTGTTGAAGCCTAAATCACTTGAAATTGAAGAACCCTATGGCCAAATTTAGCCCTCACATGATCTTCTTAAAACATTGTGTGTTTGTTTCTTGCTGTATGATATAACTCAAAGTTAAGTGATTAAAGGTATATGACTCTGCAACTTAAGTTAAGTGATTTTATTATGTTTAGAAGAATCCTATGTTCTTGCTAAAATAGTGAATTTCTTTTTAATGCAAGAATGATGATTTGTTAGCACAAATATGTCCAATGGTTCAGAAAGTTCGAAATTGTGATATTTATTTTACCAAAAATATACATTCTTGTAAACGTTTTAATTTGTTCCAGTTCATGCCAGAGTGATGATTTGCAGCGACTATAAAGTTAATATGATTCTTTGTTACTTAGACTATGGGGTATGATAGGGCGGGGGTTTAGGGCATGGATTGACACGTGGACTTCGAGGGGCATCGCTGGTCAACAGGGGCGGTTTTGGGCCTGTGCAGGTCGGGCCACTGCACAAGGCCCAAATTGCCAAGGGGCCCAAATTTTTTTTATGAATTATGTTTTAGATCTGATTATTTTGGGCGCCAAAACAAAACCCAGAACGAAGATTACAACATCCGATTACAACATCATTCAATCCCAATCCCCAAATCCGATTACAACATCATTGATCATTCAATCGCTCGCGGCTCGCCTCATCAGGTATTGTCATGGAATTCAGGAATTTTATTTGAAAGGAAAGGGATTTGCAAATGTTTCAGTTTCATATCTTATAGAGATTTTGTTTAAAGTTTATGAAATTGAAAATATCATTCATTCAAAAACACCGAGGATAATTGTGAGTGATATTTAATCCATAGTTTAACATTTCATAGTTGACTGCTTACAAACTGTTTGACGAAATGCCCCAGTGAAGTGTTGTGTCTTTGTAAGGGATTTTATTGTTTTTGATCAGTTTTTGATATTCCTTTGAGGTAAATCTATTAATCCCATGTTCCATATATCGTAGATTTTGCATTCTATAATACCATTTTGGGATGCTAGCGGTGACATTAATTATTTAGGTAGATGATAATGGACCTCTTTTTAGTTTGTTCCCCACATAGATAGATAGATACAGTTGGTAATTTATACGTAACTTGTTTTATAAGTGTCTGTATCACTGCTATTTCTCTTTATATTTAAAGTGACATTCACACTCTAGTAACATGAGTGATAGTACAGAATATTTATTATTATTAAATGTTGTTGTTTAAACAGTATAAAAGAGGATGAAAGATACATATGTGCTATAAAACTAAAGAGATCTTTATAGGATCATCCATGTGTATAGATATAAAACGTTGAGAGTTAATGTTGAAACTTTGTATTTTTTTTCTAGAGATTATGCCTCCCGTTCCCAAATACAAATACTTATCTGGTTGTCAAAAACGTAAAAAGAAGAAGCTAGAGGAAGAAAGAGCAATGGCTTGGCGATGATATCTATTGAAAACGAAATATTCGAAGGTATGGACTATAAAGACTTGATCGAGAGCTTTGCTTCCAAAAACGCTAGGAGAGACTCACGATTTGCTTAAGTAAGTTAGTTTGATTATTTTGCTACACTACTATTGTTTTGTATATTTTTATAACAATTAATTAATTATTGTCGTATTGTGGTTTTTGGACATATAATTCATAAGTTTATATTATACGAAGAGGGCCCAATTTTTTTGTCTTGCACGAGGCCCAATTTTTTTTTATTAGTATCGGGGACGGCCCTGCTGGTCAGTTACATGTTGGGTCGGTATGGCGGGGTGTGGCTAGCCCGCGTGGGTTGGGCCGGTTGGTCACGTGTTATAATTTTTTTTTTCAGTTATTATAAAAATACACACAAAATAAAAAAAGGCTAAAATTATTATTAAAATCATAGCTACTATAGCCTAGCCAACCCAGCCAATGAGAGCCGACCACGGAAGACCGCTAGGCCCGTCCAACGCCCGGGCTGAAACCCCCGCCCAAGAGGCCACACCGAAACCCAAGCCCACCCGAAATGGTGACTTGAACGTTTGTACCCAACCCCCGCCCCATACCCCATAGTGTTAACAGTTATTGCTGACTATGAATGCCAAAAGAGAACTACTTTATGTTTCATATATTAACCTTTTAATTGAAAATCAATATAGTAGTAGAGATGTATATAGAATATAAATAATTTTTTTAACTTTTTTAATTTATTAATTTTTTTTATTTCTTTTATTTTTTTTTATTTTTTGATTTATTTTTTAATTTTTACTATTAGCCTATCAAGATAGAAACTAATCTTAACCGAAACACATCCTGATCCAAACTCATCCTAACCCTTCTCTTAATAAACTCATCCTAACTCAAACTCATTCTAACCGTTACCCAAACCTGCCCAATCCACATATTTTGTCACCCCTAATTTTAATACAACAAATGTAAATAATTGCCAAGAGTCCCAAGACCAATCCATCAAGATCTGATTTGCACCGTTCACAATTTAAATATAACAAATGTAAATAATTGCCAAGAGGCCCAAAGACCAATCCATCAAGATAAGATATGGTTAAGATCTAACCAGTCTCAATTCCAGTTTGATTTTGACTTTTAAAGTCTTTTAATTTAATCTACGTCATCAACCTTTAAATCCTACATCAACAATTCGAATTAAAAAAAAAAGCTGCCACATCATAAAGAGTAACTTGTTACCCTACCGATTAGAACATAAAACGACACTGGTATAAATTTAAAGTACATTGGTGGTGGCAATGAAGTTTAGAACTAGGCCTCTTTGGAGGTTACCAGTTCAAAACCGAGCCAAACCAGGTTTTACCGCGATGGGCCTTCGGGCGGACGGGTTTTCCCCGGAACTGGTGACTCGGGTATGCATCCAACTCTGACCGTTATAGAGGAGAGGATGCAATTGCTTATCATGGTTATTTAGTTGGCCGTTCAAAGGCAGCTATGTGAAAGATGAGTGGGGCAAAACTGGAAAATAGGTGAGTTGAAAACTAGAAACAAAGATGCAGACTAGATGAAGACAATAAGGAAAAAAGATTAACCTAGTTTACATTTAATCAAAACAACCTAGTTTTAATTCGTTTTGCTTTAGATGTCTATAACAACAATATCAATTATATATATATATTTTTCACATGTTCATATACTTTATTATGTATAGAACTTTATATTAAGCATTTCTTTAATGAATAAAAATAATACAAAGAAGATGCATACCCGGTTTCTAATTTGAAAGGAAGATCTTCGGGATATCCAGGAAGTCTTCTGATAACTGATTTAGAATATGATTTAGTTATCTGGCAGGATTGTAGAAAGAGAAGAAAAATAAAATATTTAATCATGGTTTCAATATGAACTACAAGGTGTGCCCTTTCAGCTTTTGTAGCTTAACAATGGCTAGATGGTGATATTTATAAAGGACATTTTTTTGTGTATGAACAAAGTATTGATACGGTTTGTACACCTCATTATTTGGCATCAAAAACACATTTCAAACCCAGTATGTGGATGTAATTGGTTTATGTTTAGTTGGACGGCCCACCCTGCTTTTAGATCCATCAGCTTTGCGGTAAGGCTGGAGGGTGTGAGGCGCCATCCCATGGCCACATAAGCACCTATAGCGCCCCCTCAACTTTTTCCCACACCCTGGGCGCTATAGCGGGGGCGCCATTGAAGCCCCGCTAACATGGTAACGAGTGATGGCGAGAGAGAAAGGGGTTTTCAGCTAGGACCCACGTGTTTTCTTTCTCTATAGCGCCCCTAGGGGGCTCCATCACCACACCCTCCATGTTAAAGAGGGGCGCTATAGCACAATGAATCCTATGTGGATCCTATGTGGCACCTATAAAGCCCTATGGGGCTCCATCCACACCCCATAGCCTAAGGCCACGTGTAGTCATAAAGCCCCATAAAATCCTTTGGTGGGGCTTATGCAACAAGTGATGAAAAACTGCAAGCATGGGCTTTATGAGGGGTTATGATAGAGACCCTTTGAGAAGGTTAGACTCCAAGATAGACCCTTAAGCGGGTTAGACTCCAAGAATTAGAAATAAAATCAAGACTTTGCTAATTTTTCTTCTTCTTTTCATTTCACAAATTAATGTGTTTAAATACAAAACATGGAATTGAAACATGCAGAGAAACATGGCTAACGTGGAAACATGCATTATGGCTAAAACTACCAACTAATGGGAAGTTACTTAACTACATGGGTTTCAATATGACTAAATGAACATGTTGCAACTTAAACACGGAGTTGGAGTGGGTCTTCACGGGTCGGGTCACGGGTTGGATCGTATCAACTCCTCGCCCCTTCAAACCGTCCTTGTCCTCAAGGACATAATGGTTTCTCCACGGTGGCCGCCACTCACGTCTTCCGGTGGCATTTGACTTAGTCGCGACGTAGTGCTCTAGTAGTCGCCATGGCGGGCGCCACTCACGTCGTTGTCCGGCTTCATCCTCGAAACGTTTGCATGGTACATTTTTGGAGACCAAAAAGGTGCTTGATATTTGTAGTCCACCTGATCGGAGGAAACAAGTTTCTTGCTGGTTGTTGTTGGAGACCAAAGTACATGCAAGTAAGGAAGGCCCATGCAGGTTTGAAATAGTAGACTTATAATGAGGAACAAAGTCATGTACAACGGTGTAGAGTGGATTTGGCGATGGTGGCAGTTTATTTTCCGACTTCGAGGTGTGGCACAACATTTCAGTTAGTAGTGTTGATGGCGGTGGCGGTGGTGTAGATGGTTTCAAGTATGGGTTTGGAGCAGGCGAAAGGGGAGTGGGATTTTGGTTGTGTGGCAGTGGCGGCGGCGGTGGATGTGAGTTTTTCGGGTTGGTGTTGGTAAGGGTTGTCGTGGGTGGCGGTCGAGCGGGCAGTGGAGGTGGAGGTTCTAGGCCGAGTCGGGAGCAAAAAAACAAGAGTTGTTGTTGTTGTACCGCGAGAAAACTCCACATGGTGTCAAACATTGACATGGTATGCGAGGCTTGTTGGGCGGCAATAGCTTCTTGTTGGGTCACTAGCCGGTCGACCATGTCAACTAAGGTCGTGACGCCGTCTTCGAAGCTTGTACGAGGAGGCATGATGATCGAGAATGAAAGCACCAAATGATAGAGACCCTTTGAGAAGGTTAGACTCCAAGATAGACCCTTAAGCGGGTTAGACTCCAAGAATTATAAATAAAATCAAGACTTTGCTAATTTTTCTTCTTCTTTTCATTTCACAAATTAATGTGTTTAAATACAAAACATGGAATTGAAACATGCAGAGAAACATGGCTAACGTGGAAACATGCATTATGGCTAAAACTACCAACTAATGGGAAGTTACTTAACTACATGGGTTTCAATATGACTAAATGAACATGTTGCAACTTAAACACGGAGTTGGAGTGGGTCTTCACGGGTCGGGTCACGGGTTGGATCGTATCAGGTTATATCATAAGAGGGTGTAGTGGTAAGAGGGTTATATAACCCCTTCAATTATACATATATATGTATGTAAATATATGTGTGAATGAGGGAGGAAGGGGCATGACGTGATATTTTTCGCGAAGAATCAAAATCTCAATATCGTTTAATTTTTACCATATATGTTTATGTTTTCTATATTTCCCACGTTAGCGAATGAAGCACCACTTGAGTTTCTTTTTAACAATTATACAAAAGGATAAAATATGAAAGCTTGACACGTGAAGTGTAGAATAAGTTGATATAATATGGTGAAACTCATGAGGATTGTAAGGTGCACCTTGTGAACAACAAAAATTATTGTAACTACTAACTAAAGCATCCAGTTAGATATTTTTTTTACATTGTATTCTTTAAATTTTCATTTTGCTTTTATCTTCTTTAAATTTTCATCTTAAAACAAAGAAGTTAGTATTTCCACACCTCTCTACTTTATCTCTTTTTATATCGTGAGATATAGTGAAAAAGGGTGTTGGAATAAGATACTTGAGTGTGAGAATAGTGAGAGACTAAAATAAATGTAAAAAGACATTATGACCGTTAGCGTGTTCATCGAATTGAATAAATTTTTTTTGAATTATTCGAAATTTTATTTTGTTTACCTAAATATGTATTCGATTCAATTCGATTAATATTTGAAACTCGAATTCGAACCGAATTCAAATAAATTCGATTTAATTCAAATTCACCCTAAACAATGAATTATTTTCGGTTCATTTTTTAAAACTACTACAAACTAATTATGTTAAACATAAAATATAATAATATGCAAAATTAATTAACTATCAATATGTCAAAACACCAAAATTTAGAAGATAGTTTAGTTGTAGTGATTTAAGTTAGGTATAAATTTAAAAATAAATAGTATGAGCTATTTGTCAGTAGGTTTGATAATGTTATAATTAATAAACTTGTCACTTATGGATGTAGTTCATACTTTACCCAAGTTTAGAAGTTATATCTGTGTGTGTATATATTTGTTTGTGTGTGTATATACATATGTTAAAAAAATTACGTATAAATTGAATTCGAATCGAATTCAAAATCTTAAATTCATATTCGATTACTGGACTCAAATACAAATCAACTCGAATTCGAACCTTATTAATCGAATTCGAATCGAGCCGAATTTTGAATTTTTCAAATTCGAATCGAATTCTGAACACCCCTAATGACCGTCAATTAAAATGTTTTATTTCCATCACTATTTGTTTCGATCTTATGGGAAAAAAAAAACCTTTTTTTTATTTTTAATAAATTGCTCCGTTCAAAGTGTGATCACCAGTAACAATAAAAAAAGGCATTAATTTTCAACTGAACCAAAATTGATTTTAAGAAAAAAGCACTGAAAGACATGATTTAAAAGTTGTGTGTTAAGTCATTTTCATCGAAAATGCAAACTGAGTCAAACTTTAGTAAAAAATGAAACATTTTGAATCTGAGTCCCGTGGTTTCAATTTTGATGTTATTTTCATCAAAAATGCAAACTGAGTCAAACTTTTCTATTAACCTCCAACTTTTTTTGAGTTTTTTCACAAACTAGTGCAGATACAAAAAGTATTTACCTATTTGGGTACTTTGAAAAATATTTACCTATTTGGGTACTTTTCTATATCCTTTTAATTTTTTACCTAATTTATACATTTCTTTTTATTTTTCTACCTAAAGTTAATTAGATTACTCACAGAATTAGAATCAGCAAAAATATGAGTAATTATTTTTTGTAAAAAAATAAAAAATTCTGCAAATATTCAAAAAAAAAATATGCAAAAATTCTACAAAAAAATCTGCAAAAATAGATTAAAAAATTCTACAATAATTCTGAAAAGTTAAAAAAATCTGCAAAAAGTATTATAAAAAAAACCATATAATCTATACTAGTTTGGGAAAAAATTCCATTTCTTCTTCCGTTTTATTTTCTTTTTATAACCTGAAATTTTCTAGGCCCTGTTTAAACTAAGCTCATAAAAAAATAAAACAATAAATTCACAAATTTACTCCCCTAAGTTCTATCGATTAAGTGATAGTATTCTGGTGGAAAGTTTGATATTTCAAACAAGTTTATTTAAACTCAAGCAATTTATAAAATAAAGTTACAAATTTCGAATTTCTTGAAATTTGAGTTTTGAGAAAAGATCCTAAGTATTTTAATTATTTTAATTTTATTAATAGTGATTATTTCTCCAATATTTTGTACGTATAAGTAGTTTGGTTTTTTTTATAGATATTAACCCCAAACGAACTACACAATGTGCACCATCAAATCCACCAACTATTACCCTATTAATTATATGGTTTTTTATAATATTTTTTGCAGATTATTTTTTAACTTTGCAGAATTATTGTAGAATTTTTTAATATATTTTCGCAGATTTTTTGTGGATCTTTTTGTAGAATTTTTGCAGATTTTTTTGAATATTTGCAGAATTTTTATTTTTTTACAAAAAATAATTACTCATATTTTTGCTGATTCTAATTCTGTGAGTAATCTAATTTTACTTTGGGTAGAAAAATAAAAAGAAATGTATAAATTAGGTAAAAAAAATTAAAGAGATATAGAAAAGTACCCAAATAGGTACATATTTTTCAAAGTACCCAAATAGGTAAATATTTTTTGTATCTACACTAGTTTGGGAAAAAACTTACTTTTTTTGTCATATTTCTCATTTTAATGAAGGGTAGAGTTGTCCTTTTATCCCTTAAATTATATTAATTAAAAACATTTTTAATTAATATGGATAAAAATACATTTCCATCCTTCATTAAAATGAGGAACAAGACAAAAAAAAGTAGAGGTTAACAGAAAAACCTTACCCATTTTGCCTTTTAAAAGAAAATGATATCAAAATTGAAACTACATAGACCTAAATTCAAAAGATTTATTTTTAAACTAAAGTGGCAAAAATGACATAAATTCAAGGACCATTTTGATATTTTACTCCAATATTTAATTCATGAAAGAAATTTAATTTCATAAAATCACTTAAAAACGGTCAACTTGGTTTGATGCGAGTTGGGACCAAATAACATGTGAGAGGAAATTGATTATATATTATATTAATTAATAAAATAATAAAGACAAACTAACAAGTTCTTCTTCGTTCAACTTCTTCATCCAAAATACAATGGCAAAAAAAAAAAAAAAAAATTGAAGTTACCCATCTTCATCCCCAATTTTAACCATAAAAACCATCCTAAGGTCAAACATTACAACACAATAATTAGCCCCAAGGGCACCGCCCAGCACCCGCAACCATGCATGGGTGTGGCCGTGGTGGTGGCGCGGTTTGGCTGACGTGGCACCGGAAAATGCCATTGGGTGTGGTGATAACACATGCTCTCAGACTATGTGTAGTGGAACATTATGATACTGCCCCTTCCTTGGGCATGAAATGACATGTGGCATTCCAGTCAGTATGGGGCATTATGGGAGGGGGAGGGGGTGAAGTTCAAAAGTGGTGTAGTGGTATAATGCCCATAACCCCCATTCAATCATTATTCCATGGTGTTTTGTCTATGTTGTATTAATTGTATAGTGATTCAAGGCGTTGTGTTTTATAGTAAAACACCATAACATTGCAAATACCATTGAATTCAGCAAACTCCTTACAGTAAAACACCATGAACGTATATGAGACACCATAACATTGCAATTACCATTGATGTGGCAATTTTGCTTTGTAAACGATGTACGATGTAAAACAATATCAATTATCAATGAAACAATGTATTTTGGTCTCCATGTTTGTGTATTTGTGTTTAACGATTTCACATTTTGATTCTAGTTCAATTTCAAGCTTTAAATCGCTTTCTGAAAAGTTATACGCAAACTATTACGTAAACGTAATCAGTTTAACTCGACAAACACTCCGGAATTGTGAAATATGCTTAACATAACTTAAATAACCTTTACATAACTTAGAAATAAGTTTTGGAGGGTTTGGTGTGTCAAAAACAAGTTTATTCGATCATAGGGACTATTTGCGACAAACTGCAAAAGTCTGCCGATTTGTATAGCAACGAACATTCCGGAACATGATCATAAGCTAAACATACCCTAAATATCCTTTACATAGCTTAGAAATTGGCTTTGAGAAGTTCGGTATGCGAAAATACGCTTATTTGATCTATAGGGACTAAAAGCGTCAAAAAGTGCATAAGTATACAATTACGCGCATATCTTACGTTCTGAACATATCCGGACATCCAAAAAAAAATTTAATCACTAGAATATTTTATTTTAGTGATAGGAATGCAAAAATACCATTCGTCGCGCAATTTGAGTCGTTTACGCGTTCGTTACGATTCCGTCGTAATTAACCGAAAACCGCAACCGTATGGCCAAACGAGCCGACATCCGTAACATTTTTTAGCATAATTCAAGTTAAATATACTTTAACTTCTTCATGGAGCTTGAAAATGGGCTTGACGGGTGTTAGAAGTGCCAAAACGCGACAAACTAAGCTCAGGGACTAAAACTGCCAAACTGCGAAAGTGGCTGGTCTGCAAAGTCTATACGGACCGTATGGACCAATGCTTACAGTCCGTAAGCTAATGCCAGCTCCACAGAATTCAGAAACTTCTATTTCAGCTGTTGTTTCTTAGTTTTTAATCCCTGGTTTCTTCATGTTGTGGGCTGGTTTGTGTGTTTAGCAAGTTGCCCAATCATTGTTTAACAAATGTAAGGTCAAGATCAAGCCTAAAAACACATGGAATGATCTTATGGCTTCATGATTTCGATAAATAGCCATGGGTTTCAACCTTCATTCCTTAATCATTTGCTCTTTATCACAAATCTGCTCTAAGTTGAAGCTCTCACACTTGTTGAAGGCTTCATACCTGAGTTTTCTTTGTTTTCTTCCAAGCTTGGACCCTTTGTAAGTGATCTTTCATGCTTGGTTATTTATTTCAAGCAAGAAAGTCAAACAGTGTTCGACTTTCAGCTTTGACCATGAATTGGTCAAGACAAAGTTTGTTTGAACTTTGCAACGTGAGCGTAATCACGATGGGTATAGTCCCTTATGACGATACCTACTGATTACCACGTTGATTAGTCGAAGAAACGAGTCAAAGTTTTGGTCAAAATGCACGATTATGTGCATTTTGTGACGAAACTATTTTCGGGTATCAAAACACTTTGTTTTGATATCAAATCAGTTTTCTAACTTAGTTAAACATGTTTTAACATGTTTAACTCGTCACTTTTAGTTTAGTGCTTGTATAGGGTCGTAAGAAAAGCGGTCTTAACAACCGCTTAGACTTTCGAACCCGACTCGTTTGGTCGATCATTAGGATCCGACCAAACATATTTTGTGACCATAGTTGCATAGGGAATAACCTTCCGAGGTTATACCTTATGGTCACTAAGTTTAATTAGTTATATGATAGATAGTTTATATGCCTTAGGAAAAAGACCAAAATGACCTTTTTATGCATAATTTGAATTTAAGCCTATGTAACCTAAAATTTTGACACTTAAGCTGATTATGCAACATATTTAAACATGTTAGGGCATATAATACTTATCATAGGACTAGTTAGGCTATCCGAATGCGCTATTGCGCAAATGACGCGTTAAAGTGGGGTAAACTACCTTAACGGGTCATAAGAACTTAGGATAGGTTTCGATTCAGAATGTAGGCTTTGTTAAACCATATTGTATGAGTTCCAACACTCATTTGATTTACGAGACCTCATTCTATCCGATCTCCCGAGTTTGGTGTCGATTTATTAACATAGTGATCCGATTACTAGGTACCACTTGAATTCCTTGATTTGCTCGAGCTTGTTAGTTCACTTTAATCAAGGATACCTTGCAATCTCAAGTGAGTACATAGTTCCCCTATTTTACTGTTTCAATTGTTTTGGGGTGATTCATATGTGTTAAACGATTTCGATGTTTTCAAAAACGAATACTATGGTTTATATTAAACACAACGATTTCAATAATGTGAACGAACTTGTTTGGGACGTTATTAGATAACGAATGACATTCATTAACAATGATCAAGCTGACCAGTAGTACCATAGGATCTGACAAATCCCGTTATCGGACTATCGCCATGGTTATGTATGGGGATAATGTGGGTAACGACAAAACCTGATGATTGTTAACTTACCCTTTGGTGGTTTGTTAATACGAGTTGAACGATGGACGAGTCACGAAGGTTTGAATGTATTCAACGGGACGACCAAAAGTTAGTTTTCCCAATTAAAACACGAACGATTTGAACGAATTGAACGATTAAACGATGGTTTATAACACAAACGAGTTGAACTATTTGAACGATTGGTTTCTGGTATGTGATTAGATAATGGGACAGATGTAACATGATAAATGCATGGTAGATACGCCGCTGGTACTTCTTATATATAAGTGCTTTTATCATATTACATTTCGTGGCTTTATTTAGTTCACTTGGACGAACGATCTTAAACGATGACATGCAACGATGTTTACTAAATGATATAAACCATACGAGCTTTATTTCGAGAACGATTTACAATTTGGTTTACATAAACAAATGTTTTAGTCAAGATTCATGACAACGAGGTTTTATAAACTATAACTAACTTGTTCTGAGTTAGTTATTCATATTGCACTACAAACATTTTACAAAACAAGGTTTTCAATTATCGACTCTTGTAGTCGTACGAGTTATTGCAACATGAATACAAGCCATGAATCTAACACACTCACAAAACCTATGTGCTCGCTGACATTTCTTTGTTGACTTTATTTTCACATATGTTTCAGGTGGTGTTTGATGATGTTTAATGATGTTGATGATGACTAGGATGCATACTCATATAGGATCGGACGAGGCCTTAGTAACTTAATAACAATGATAGACAACGTGGCTGTGTTTTATCTTTAATTTTAAGACAATGTAAACACTTAATATTTAAATAAAACGAAACTTTAATCCATGAGTTGTGAAACAATAATTCTGTCGCTCCACTCCCCGCCGCGGTTTCGTTGTTTTAACGCGGTCGGGGTGTGACAGAAGAGTTGGTATCAGAGCTTAAGGTTATAGGGAATTAGGTTATTAGTAATGCTTTTACCTAGACTATAACCTTTCTAGGACCCTAACACAAGTGATCTTGTGTTTAGTCTTAAAACAAAACCGTCATTGTTGGGTTGGTAAATTTTCAAAGCTTAACGTGTTTAATTTTACCGATTTGTGTGAAATTGAGTTTTAGAATACACTACTTTGAGATGGTTTGTATTTTGCAGGCCTTGACATGTTTAAGGTGTATTTTGGAAGCTTAATGGAGCTTGGGAATGGAAGAACGGGAGCGAAAAACGGAGCTAAACGGCGAAAACCGAACAAAGACTTCAGAGACCGGCGTCCCAGACGCCTGGTCCCCAGCGTGAATTTGGGGAAAACTTTAGTTAAAACCCATTTTCGAGTATCTTGCTACGGGGATTCCATTCTGGACTTCCAGAGGCGATTTGGAGAGATTTTTGAAGGTTCCATTTGATCTATTATCACATTCCATAATGTTTTGAAGATCAATCATAAACCATGGGTGGCTAATTTCCCCAAGATCATCCCTGAGTGAAAGATTGTGAGTTTCTAGGGTTTGTTTTTCATGTTTTGGTTTGATACAAACATTTGTTAATCTTTGATTGAAATTGTGTGAATCAATTGTTGGTATTGCTTTGAACTCGAAATTGTTAAGTTTTCTTGGAACATTGACGTTGAGAGATGATCGCTACCATTAAGTTGTGATTTATGCTAGGGTTTGGTTTTTGTTCTTGATTAATAAAGCATACTATTGTCTCATATTGTGATGGTTATCTTGCACCGGTTGCATATGATAGAGGAATGTTGATGTCTAAGATTAGGATTTCAAATTAACAAACTCAAGAAATCATTAGTGTTCATAAACTAATAAAACCATTCATGTTAAATAACTCTAGATACTTATTAATCCGAAACCCGGGTGTGATTCGTTTTCTCATATAGTATTTTTAACTAGTCAGTTAAGTTTTGCAGTTTTAGTTAATAAACCGTTGTTTTGGATAATAGCAATTTTTCGGTTCACCCCGACTCTTTTTAGATCAAACAAACAAATAAAATTAGCAAGCTTTATAATTACTTTGTACATTTTTGTAAATTGTCTAACTAATCAAACGGGTCATGCAATACTAACCACATGCTCTTCGTGGATACGATACTCGACTTACCCTAGCTACCTAGGTTAATTGGGTTTTGACTGATCAGGATGACACGGTCATGTCAGTCACCTATCTTTAGGTGACAACCACAACAAGAACACGAATAACAAATCCGTTTTGAAAATCAATCATATATTTCTAGATGATTTGTTATAAGGTTTTGAACCTTCAAAGTTTTCAAAATCTCGTCAAAGTTTGGGTCTTATAATGTGAACACGTGCAATCTGGAAGGGTGGGTGCCTGTATCCCGAGTTTTCTCTCTAAGGCTAGAGTGTTCATACAAATCCACATAATCGGACCAGTCACTCTTACCTGGGAACTCTTGGGGTGAGTGTCCACTTATAGGCTAAAGCACGTCTTCGCGATACATTATATTGACCCATTTACTTTGATAAGTCACTGTGTGCCGTTTGTTTGTTTGAGGTAACGAACGAATGATCGCCTTCCTTATGTTTTGTCGATGTTTTCAATACCTCTCTTGTTTATCCAATTGTCAGTCTCACTCGTTTCTCATGTTTCCTTATCGCTCAACAGATCGCTGCTGTGATTCCGAACCTCATAACTCAGATTAATCAAGCGAACAATAATAACAACAACAACAATAATAATACTAAGTGCAGTTTTAAGACTTTTAATTCGGCTAAACCACTAAAATTTTCTGGGTCTAAAGGAGCAACTGTGCTCCTACAATGGTTTGAGAGTCTGGAAAGCACATTTAGACATGTTTAATGTCCGAATGAGCGAAAGGTCGAGTTTGCATCTAGTGTTTTCGAAAAACGTGCTCTAACATGGTGGAACGGGGTAATGAGAGATAGGGGTGCCGATGTTGCTATGGCACGGACTTGGGAAGACCTTCGGGCTCTCATGATGAGGGAGTTCTACCCCCGTCATGAAATAAGGGCATTGGAACGAGAGTTCGATGATTTGAAACAGGATGGGGGATAACACCGTGCTTACACAGATCGTTATGAGGAGCTGAGTTTGATGTGTCCTACTATGGTTACCCCGTTGGAAAAAGCGATCCAGAGGTATATTGATGGTTTGCCTGACTCTATGCAAGACATAGTTACTGGTAGTAACCCTACCACTGTTCTTCAGGCTATCGAATTGGCTGCAACCTTGATTACCACGTTGATTAGTCGAAGTGATGAGTCAAAGTTTCGGCCAAAATGCACGATTATGTGCATTTTGTGACGAAACTATTTTTGGGTATCAAAACACTTTGTTTTGATATCAAATCAGTTTTCTAACTTAGTTAAACATGTTTTAACATGTTTAACTCGTCACTTTTAGTTTAGTGCTTGTATAGGGTCGTAAGATAAGCGGTCTTAACAACCGCTTAGACTTTCAAACCCGACCCGTTTGGTCGATCATTAGGATCCGACCAAACATATTTTGTGACCATAGTTGCGTAGGGAATAACCTTCCGAGGTTATACCTTATGGTCACTAAGTTTAATTAGTTATATGATAGATAGTTTATATGCCTTAGGAAAATGACCAAAATGCCCTTTTTATGCATAATTTGAATTTAAGCCTATGTAACCTAAAATTTTGACACTTAAGCTGATTATGCAACATATTTAAACATGTTAGGGCATATAATACTTATTATAGGACTAGTAAGGCAATCCGAATGTGCTTTTGCGCAAATGACGCGCTAAAGTGGCGTAAACTACCTTAACGGGTCATAAGCACTTAGGATAGGTTTCAATTCAGAATGTAGGCTTTGTTAAACCATATTGTATGAGTTCCAACACTCATTTGGTTTACGAGACCTCATTCTATCCGATCTCCCGATTTAGGTGTCGATTTATTAACATAGTGATCCGATTACTAGGTGCCACTTGAATTCCTTGATTTGCTCGAGCTTGTTAGTTCACTTTAATCAAGGATACCTTGCAATCTCAAGTGAGTACATAGTTCCCCTATTTTACTGTTTTCAATTGTTTTGGGCTGATTCATATGTGTTAAACGATTTCGATGTTTTCAAAAACGAATACTATGGTTTATATTAAACACAACGATTTCAATAATATGAACAGTAGTGTGTTATGGTACCATAGGATCTGACAAATCCCGTTATTGGACTATCGCCATAGTTATGTATGGGGATAATGTGGGTAACGACAAAACCTGATGATTGTTAAATTACCCTTTGGTTGTTTGTTAATACGAGTTGAACGATGGACGAGTCACGAAGGTTTGAATGTATTCAACAAGACGACCAAAAGTTAGTTTTCACAATTAAAATACGAACGATGTGAACGATTTGAACGATTAAACGATGGTTTATAACACAAACGAGTTGAGCGATTTGAACGATTGGTTTTTGGTATGTGATTAGATAATGGTACAGGTGTAACATGATAAATGCATGGTAGATACGCCGCTGGTACTTCTTATATATAAGTGCTTTTATCATATTACATTTCGTGGCTTTATTTAGTTCACTTGGACGAACGATCTTAAACGATGACATGCAACGATGTTTACTAAATGATATAAACCATACGAGCTTTATTTCGAGAACGATTTACAATTTGGTTTACATAAACAAATGTTTTAGTCAAGATTCATGACAACGAGGTTTTATAAACTATAACTAACTTGTTCTGAGTTAGTTATTCATATTGCACTACAAACATTTTACAAAACAAGGTTTTCAATTATCGACTCTTGTAGTCGTACGAGTTATTGCAACATGAATACAAGCCATGAATCTGACACGCTCACAAAACCTATGTGCTCACCGGCATTTCTTTGCTGACTTTATTTTCACCTATGTTTTAGGTGGTGTTTGATGATATTTGATGATGTTGATGATGACTAGGATGCATGCTCACATAGGATCGGACGAGGCCTTAGTAACTTAATAACAATGATAGACAACGTGGTTGTGTTTTATCTTTAATTTCAAGACAATGTAAACACTTAATATTTAAATAAAACGAAACTTTAATCCATGCGTTGTGAAACAATAATTCTGTCGCTCCTGTTGGGATTGAACCCTATCAGAGGAACAGATAATGTAAAGCCAAAACTGGATCAAAGCAGTGGATCCAGAATAAGCAGACGTTTACAGTTGGTTCATGCAAATCTCTCCCCTTGAAAGTGGTTTCATATCTGCTGACCTCCTATCTGCTGATCATACTAAGTGCTGACCTACAACTGCTGCTTTATATCTACTGGCCAATGTCAAAGACTGATGGAAGACCAAAGCTCTGTTGACTCAATCTACTGCCTTGGGTCAAGTACTGCTGATCCGGACAAGCACTGCTGGGTTCACAGCAGTGGAAGGATGCAGCAGCAGTTTAAGTGTCTTTTATGTAATATATTGTAATAGCAGTAGTTTAGTACATCAGTGTTTATAGATCAGTAGTTAGAGTTTGTTAGGAGGTTAGATGTCACTTTCATGGTGACGTCAGCTAAGATGCTCAGTGGTTTGCAAGTGCCTATAAATAGTTCAGTACTTTGTACTGTTCTATTAGCTCTTTTGATCAATCGTCTTCTTTGCACGAACAAACTACTGAGCTCTGGCTGAGGGGGAGTTTGCATTCTTACATCAATCATTGTAATCGTTGTTGAAACAAATTCAATCATTCGGTTCTTTGTGAAAAGATGTTTGATAAAAGTATTACTCTCGTTTGATTGTATGCAAAGTTTGCTTTCATCTTATTTCCGCTGCACAACTCTTTCATTTCCATCTTAATTACAAACGAAAATACAATCAAAAAGAAACTCAGATCCAACAATTGGTATCAGAGCTTGGACAGTCAAATTTGATTTAACAATCATTTTGACGTAAATAGTTCAGCTCATAAGAGTTGATACTGATCGTTTGTTCGTCCGTTGAAAAACAGAGCAAGGATAAATCGCCATTAAAGTTGATTTCTCAGTGTCTGTAAAACAACAAGAATGACGTCACAATCTCAGGATGATAAAAACAACATCGGCTCACTTTTTAAACCACCTATGCTAAAAAGAAATGAGTACAACATCTGGCAGAGGAGGATGGGTCACATCCTCGCTCAACAAAGCACATGTTGTTGGAGGTCTGTCACCTTTGGTCCTCATGTTCCTTCAGTGCCAAGCGCTGAAGATGCTAAAAAGTTCGTTCCAAAACCAGTTGAAAATTACACTGAAACTGATTTTCAAAAGATCGAACTAGATGCTAAAGCGTTTAGCATCATAGCATCAGCGCTGCCCAATGAAATATATGCTGGACTGTTACACTGTAACAGTGCCAAAGAATTGTGGGACGCACTTAAGGAACAGTTTGGAGGTACTGAAGAAGTCATAGAAAACAATAGGGAAATCTTGAACCAACAGTATGAAACATTTTGTCATGTTAGAGGTGAATCACTGACTCAACAATTTGAGCGGTTTAGTTGTCTCATCAGTGAACTGAGGCTTGTTAATACTACCTTTACAAACTCGACTCAAAATAGCAGGTTCCTCAGGTCACTGCCCGAAAAATGGGACACTATAGCCTTTGTCACCAGAAATTCAACTGAGTTCAAGGATCTGACGTTGACCCAACTCCATGGTCGACTCCTGACCTACGAAAGGGAGTTGAACCAGAAAAGGAAGTTACAAGAGTCAGGAAAAGCCGTTGATGATTATACATTCGGTAATACTGCTCTTCTGGGTCAAGAAGAATCTGGGAGCAGTGGTAAGGACCAGGGTTATGATCACTTCATTGACATAACTGCTGGTGCAAATTTTAACAACCCTGATCCTCACTCTGCAAGTTATGCATTCACTGCAAACGAAAACCAGATGTCAGATAATTTAAGCTTTGAACTAAATGATTTGCAACATTTTGATCCCACTGATTTAGAGGAAATGGACATCCTGCACCAACTGGCTTTGCTAAGTGTTAGAACTAGCAAGTTCTACAAAAGAACAGGGAGAAAATTCCCAGGTTTGCATGGGAATCTAAGGGTTGGGTTGGATAAATCGAAAATCAAGTGCTACAAGTGTAATAGGTTGGGACATTTCGCTAGGGAATGTAGGAGTCAAAATACTGGTCCATAATTACTCATCCTAGCTCAAATCCTAGACCTCAAAACCAAAACACTGTGCATTATGCCCAATATGCCCCAGCAGCTCAAGTGAACACTGCTCACTATGCTGCTGCCCCTGTGCCAGTACATTATGTCCAAACTACTGTTCCACAAATCCAATATGTTCAAACCCCTGTTCCACAGGTACAAGTGCAACCTGTTGCACCTCAAACCACTGCTCCAGCAGCAGCACAACCAGATCAACAAAGTTTTTTCACACAAGGGTTTGTTGACTGGAGCAGTATGCCTGATGATCTTTGTGATGAAAATTTTGCACTCTATGCTTCTAATGATTCTTCACATGATGAGTTTTGTTTGATGGCACTAGAGTCAATACAGGAGGGGGTTGAAGCTGAGGAGGAACAGCAGTGCTTTGAAACAGTGGAAGAGGTGATTGAAGCAGTGATTACTGCTGTGGCTGATGAAGTACTGTTGGAAGAAAGTTCAGGTACTCTGATTGAACCAATGACAGATCCATGGTCCATAGAGGACAAAGAAGAAGAGAAAGAAGAAAAGGCTGGTGAAAAGAAGGTAAGAGCTGATGATGATAAAGATCATCAATGTGATTGTGCAATGATGGTAGCTGCCAAGGTATCTCCTCAAGTTCTTGAAAAACTGTGTTCAGACAATTGCATAATTTCTTTTGCTAACATCAAAGAGGTGAATGAAAACCTTCGGGATAAAATCTTAACTGATGAGGTCAAATTTGAAAGCTCTTTAAAAGAACTTAAAAACAAATTGACTGAAAAAGAAAAAGAAATCAGCTGTTTAAAAGAAGAGCAAAGTATAACCAAAACCCAACTTCAAACTATGGTAGAAAAATACCAAGTTTGCAAAAAGGAGTTGGAGTCTGCCCAGATTACTTGTGAAAGATGGGTGGAATCCTGCAAAGGATATGAGGTTATGCTTGAAAAACAGAGAAAAAGCAATGTGAAGTTTGGGGTTGGGTATAGAAAATATGATGATGAAAACACTGCTTTTGAAAACTCTGTTCAAACCACTGATGAAGCTACTGAGCTTGTCCCCACAAACAAGAATGGCCAAGAAGTGAAAATCACTGACAAACTTGGTAACAAAATCACACTTAACAGACCAATGGGTTCCTCCACTTTCAATGAGCTTGAAGATCATCAGTTTAAACCAAAATGGTCTGATGAGTGTGATATTCTTGAAAATTTCAAGCCAATGGACTTTACATCAATTGATGGTGCTAAAGCTCCAAAAGCTAAAGTCATACCTCTCAAAGATATCCCAGCAGTGGTTAAAACCTCTGCTGCAAAGGAATCTGAAAAGAGAAAGAAGAAAGAAAAAATTGATAACTTGTTTTGTGAATTCTGTGAGAAAAGGAATCATCTAACAAAAGACTGTTTCCACTTAAAAGCTTATGATCTAAACAAAACAAGTGTCATTGTTTCAGCAGAAAGCTGCATTGTCTGTGGGAAAACAAACCACAAAACTCAAGCATGTGTGTACCTCAAAAACTTTGATGTGAAAAAGAATGAGTACATGGCTAAAACATCCTTGAGTCCACCATCATCCTCATCATCTGTCAAATTCACCAAGAAACAACCACTGTTTGTGCCAGTACAAACAGCTGTTACAAAACAGCTGAACCAAACATCTGTCAAAAGAGATGTTCAGGTTACTGAAGCACCCCCTGCCAATCAGTTCAAAAAAGGCAGAGAAAAACAGTCTTACCAAAGGATTCCACACGTTTATGAGGCCTACAAAAGGCCCTCTAAACCCAAAGTGAACAGGCATCCTTTTGGTTACCAGCAGATGATTGGTCAGGACCCACAACAGTGGTTAGAGAAACACTGTCCTAAAACAGTTCAAACCCCTGACCTAACCACTGTCCATCATCTTGCATCCATTCCAGACACAGTTGAGACCCCATCCAAAGCCTTGTTGGCTTTGGAGACCTTAATGAACTAATCTTTTTACTTCATGTGCAGGGAGCTTCTGCATGCTTTGATAGTCTTTGGTATGTAGATAGTGGAGGCTCCAGGCACATGACAGGATGTAAAGCCCTCCTCAAAGACTTTAAAATCCATGGTGGGGGTGATATATCCTTTGGGAATAATAGTAAAGGGAAGGTTCTGGGGTCTGGTACAGTGCAATCTGGAAATGTAAAATTTGAAAATGTCAATCTAATAGACAATCTAAAATTCAACCTTCTGAGTGTGTCCCAAATGAGTGACAAGGGATTTGGGTCATTCTTCACAAAAGACTGTTGTAGGATTGTTGGACCAGAAATGGTCAAAAAGATTGAAGCAATAATTAAATCTGGTCAAACTAAACTTGTTGCTCAAAGAAGTGGCAATGTTTATGTTGTTGACATGTCAAAAGAGTGTCCCAGAGCTGATGCCTGTCTGTTCTCAGCTGCCTCTAACAAAGAGACAGAACTTTGGCACAGAAGGCTGGGACACACAAATCTTAAGACAATCACAGAAATTTCAAAAAATGGTTTGGTGAGAGGCCTACCACAAAAATTGTTTTCATGTTCTGAACATTGCATTTCCTGTTTAAAAGGAAAACAGCATAAAAGTTCTTATAAGTCCATTGAAGAGTCCAAAACAACCCAGTGTCTGCAAATGCTACACATGGATTTGTTTGGCCCAGTTCAAGTCATGAGCCTTAAAAAGAAAAGATATTGTTTGGTTATTGTTGATGACTTTTCTAGGTTCACATGGACTTTCTTTTTGCACTCAAAAGATGAAACTGCAAGCATTTTGCAAGACTTTGGTAACACAGGTTGAAAAGCAATTTGACCTTCCAGTAAAAAGCTTCAGGAGTGACAATGGCACAGAATTCAAAAATAGGGAGTTGGATGCCTTCTGTGTGAAGAAAGGGATTGTAGGGCAGTACAGCATCCCAAGAACACCAGAGCAGAATGGGGTAGTGGAAAGAAAGAACAGAACTCTGATTGAGGCTGCCAGAACCATGCTTGCAGATTCAGGTTTGCCTTTAACTTTCTGGGCAGAGGCAGTAAACACTGCTTGCTATGTTCAGAACAGAGTTTTAATAAACCCCAGGCACAAAAAGACTACCTATGAAATTCTGTATAAAATTAAACCACTGATCTCATATTTCAAAGTGTTTGGCTGCCCATGCTTTATTTTGAATTTAAAAGATTCCATTTCAAAATTTGCAGCCAAAATTGATTGTGGTTATCATCTGGGATACTCAACCACTGCCAAGGCCTACAAAGTGTTTAATACACGAACCAAGGCAGTGGAGGAGACTTTGAATGTTAAGTTCAATGAACTTTCATCAATGAAAATCCCAGCAAATCCTGCAGATCTGTTTGATCTTGAAAAATTCACTTTTGAAAATACTGCTGTCAAGACTAACAGTGCAGGTCCATCAGAGGATACAACACCAGACTATGGGTATGAAATCATCATCCCTCAAAGGTCTGCCACAAAGGGAAAAGCATCAGCTGTTCAAAACAGTTGTCAAAGCTCTACCACTGCTACCTCAATAATTGTTGACCAAAGTAGCCCATCAACCACTGCTTCCACATCCTCAAACACTGCTGACAAAAGTCCTCAAACAGTGGATAAAAGCCAGCAGTTGTCCACCTCATTATCTCCTATTCCACCACCTTTTGAAACCACTGCTGGATCATCAAAGTCCCCAGCAGTGGTTAGCTCAGATGATACACATTTGCAGCCTTCACCAACCAATGCCATCATACCATACCAAGGAGATTTAATCTTCTTGAGATCTCATCCACCTGATCAAATCATTGGCAACATAAATGAAGGGGTGCTCACAAGAAGCCAAACCCAAAACATTTGTCTTTTTGCTGGTTTTCTATCACTCCATCAGCCAGTCAAGTACCAAGAGGCACTGAAAGACAACAGCTGGGTAGAAGCCATGCAAGAGGAGCTCCAACAGTTTAAAAGACAACAAGTATGGGAGCTTGTACCACTGCCAGAAGAGGCTAGTCCCATTGGCACAAAGTGGGTCTTCAAGAACAAAACTGATGAAAGGGGTATTGTTGTCAAGAATAAAGCCAGGCTTGTGGTTCAAGGTTACAGACAGGAAGAGGGGATTGATTATGATGAAACATTTGCCCCTGTTGCAAGATTAGAAGCAATTAGACTGTTCCTGGCCTTTGCTGTCAACCACAATATGAAGGTGTTTCAAATGGATATCAAAAGTGCTTTCCTCTATGGTACAATTCAAGAAGAGGTGTATGTTTGTCAACCTCCAGGTTTTGAGGATCCATTTTATCCAGATCATGTCTACAGGTTGAACAAAGCCTTGTATGGCTTGAAACAAGCACCAAGGGCCTGGTATGAAACTCTTTCCAACTTCCTACTCTCAAATGGTTTCAAAAGAGGTACCATTGATAAAACACTGTTTTTAAAATGGAGAGGGAAGGATTTAATGATTGTCCAGATTTATGTGGATGACATTATTTTTGGAAGCACATGTAACTCAATGTGTGAAGAGTTTAGAGAACTCATGACAGCTGAGTTTGAAATGAGTGCAATGGGTGAGCTGCAATGCTTTCTTGGTCTCCAAGTACAGCAATTGCAAAATGGAACTTTCATTCATCAAAGCAAATATGCTAAAGAACTTTTAACCAAATTTGATATGAATGATTGTAAACCATGCAGCACACCCATGGCAACAAATAAGCTGGTCATGTCTGATGAAAAAGATGAGCTGATTGACCAAACACTTTATAGAAGCATGATTGGGTCTTTATTGTACCTAACTGCATCTAGACCAGACATCATGTTTGCAACATGTGTCTGTGCAAGAAGTCAATCAGCTCCCAGAAAATCAAATCTCATTGCTGTAAAAAGGATCTTCAGATACATAAAAGGTGCTCCCACACTTGGTATCTGGTATCCAACTAATGGGAACATCAAGCTTTCAGGTTTCTCAGACAGTGACTTTGCTGGATGTCACACCACAAGGAAGTCCACATCAGGAGGGTGCCAGTTTCTAGGTGACTGCTTAGTTTCTTGGCAAAGCAAAAAGCAAGCAGCTGTTTCAACATCCACTGCTGAAGCTGAATACATTGCTGCTGCAAGCTGTACAGCCCAACTCCTGTGGCTTCAAAATCAGTTGCTGGATTTTGGTATCACTGCCTTAAAGACACCACTCATGTTGGACAGTCAGGCAGCAGAAAATATCATCAAAAATCCAGTTTCCCACTCAACCACCAAACATATCGACATCAGACATCACTTTGTGAGGGACTGCTATGAAAAAGGTTTGATTTCTTTGCATCATGTCCCAACTAAAGACCAACTGGCTGATGTGCTCACAAAAGCACTTGATACAGCCACTTTTGAAAGTTTGGTCTCTAGGATTGGGATGCTGAACATGGAATAACAAGCAACATCTTGTTTTTCTATGAATAAAAGCAACAAAATGTTTTCAGAAAATCAAAACTCCATCCTTAAAAATAGTTAAAAATGAAATGTTTTCATTAAGTCCTTAAAAGTCTGCCATTAACCACTGATTGTTCAAAAGTCTGCTATACTTCAAAAGTCTGTCCACTGCTGAAAGTCAACCCCTGCTCTCTCATTATTTTGATAAACTCTGTTGTTCAAAAGCAGTGTCTTATCCACTGATATGCTATCCACTGATAGTAAAAATCATCCACTGCTTTCATACCACTGCCTTCATCAGTCACTTTCAACAAAAGTACTGTCCTTCACTTTCAACAGGGGTTGTCACGTGGACAGTACATATTGGTCAGACTTTTTGTAACGGCTGCCACCTCAGCATTCACTTTCTTCCCTATAAAATCCCCCACTCACCACCAAAACAGGGTTTTACTGTCGAATTGAATTCTTAAAAATTCTCTTCTCAAAGCAGTTTTTCTTCACATTTCTTCACAAATTTCTTCGATCAATCATCCTCAAAATGACAAAATCAAAGAAATCTTCAAAACCCTCATCCAAATCATCATCGAACACAGCCTCCCAAAAGGAAATCTCCACTGAAATTCCACATAAACCATCTCACAATCTCCTGGGTCTTCTCACAAAACCAGGAACCACCAACGTGTTCGATTCCATCATTGACATCATGGCAAAATCAAAGTATAAAACTTTGTTCATCGCCGATGCACCAATCTATTTGGCGACCCAAAGGGAGTTTTGGAAGAATGCAACCCATGAGAAACAAGGAGACACTGCAACCACCATAAACTCTTCTATAAAGGGTAAAGCTGTCCAAATCACGCCACAATCCATTTCAGAAGTCTTTCAACTCGATGATCAAGAAGGTAAAATCTCTTTCACTAAAAACGAGTTGCAAACTGACTTCATTGAGAGAGGGTATGAATCCACAATGATGAAGAAGATTACCTTAGAAAAAGGTTATTTTCCTTCTGCAACCAGATTTTTATTTCATACCCTCCTACTATGTGTTTCAAACAAGACCACTTCTTTTAATGAAATCCCTTTAAAGATTCAAAATCTGGGATATACTATTCTTCAAGGAGAAAATTTTAACTATTCTCGGGAAATTTTTAAAGATTTGGTTAATAATGTTGAAACAAAATCATTCTTACTGTTTCCAAGGTTTTTAAGTTACTATTTTTCAAAGAAATTCAGTAAGGATGATTTAGCTGTAATAAACCAGGGTGCTCCTACTCAAATAAACAGTTTAACTACTGAAACTTTTTCAAGGATGTTAGCACCTTGTAAAACATAAGCAGGGGTGCCTGAGCAGATTTTAGCAGTTACAACTGCTCCTCAGGTATCTGCTGCTGAGCCCACTGCTCAAGGTGATCAAAGCAGCAGCACAACTGTTTTGAAACCCACACCTAAAATCACCAAAAAGCCAACAAAAAGAAAATCACAAAAACCCCCCCAAACCCCTCAAAAAGGCATCTCTGGAGGATGAGATACCAGAGCTCCTGCCAGTGACAACACAAAAGTCACAAGAAACCAATGCTGCTACTTCCTCACAGCAGTTGGTACACATATCTCAAACCATAACCGAAACTCCTCCTGTTTCTTCACAAAAAGAACAGGTTGTACAAATAGGGTCTCCACATCATGATGCTCTGGAAACACTCGTTTCTATCATCCACAGTCCAATGCCCGGGACACATCCTATTTCTACACCAACCATCACATCCACATTTCCCTCACCAATAAAACCACTGTTGGATGCAATTGATTTGAACCAGGCATTATCCAGTCCTTCTCAATCACCTATTAATGAGAATATACCTCAACAACTGACTGGGTCTGATGTATCAATCTTTGCTAACCCACCAACACAACCTGAGGAGGTTACACCCCTTGAGTTACAAGTAACTCTTGGTGGTATTCCAAGTGAAGCAGCCACTACAACTGTTACACCCACTGGGTTACATTTGGACAGTGGTTACATTCATAAGACTTCCTTGGAGGCAATTCCTTTTATAGCACCTCTGCCAACCACCAGTGGATTTATTTATCCTACTGGCAACATCAAAAGGTTGTCAAGTGTTGAAGGAAGAAGACCCCAGTACCAAGACAAAGGGGCATCAGTGGTTAATGTTTGGAGTATATTCCCTGCATCTACCACTGATAAAACCACTGCTAGTGGGAAATCAGATGATCCCATTAACTTGGGTGATGGTTTAAAGTACCAGAAATTGACGGATCGTATTGCAAAACTTGATAACTCTGTTGCAGAACTCAAAGATATGCTACAACAGGTGTTACAAGTTCAGAAGGTACAATCAACTGCTGTTCCATCTCAAGCACCTGCTCCACAAAGGACACCTGCTACAAATGAGCTCTGGAATCAATTTCAATCTTTTCTCCAACAACAAGCACAATTAGCAGATCAGCAACATGAAAAACATGTCCAACAACTGAGAAATGCAATGGAGTCGAGGTTCAAAAACACTCAGGCTGATTTAAAGGCTCTCAAAACTCAGATCTTACACACCACTGGCACTGCTCCTCCAAAAGTCAGCTACATTTATCAACTCCCAGACGATAATGCCAAAAAGGGGGAGAAAATGAAGGAGTGGAAACAGAAGGGTATAGAAGATGGTCTTTATCTTGAACCAGAAAATTCAAACATGACCAAACAGATCCCTCTGCCAGAAGGTAGTAAGAAAATTGATGTGACAATAAATGCACTAGCAGAAGCAGCTGCAAGTGTGAAAAGAGATAGAGAGGCCAAAAGGAAAGCCAGGGTGGAAAGAATGGATCATCCAGATCAGGATACTTCTGGGTCAAGGGATCATGAAAATCCTGTTGAGGAAAAGAAGAGGCCTACTAGAAAAGTAAGGCAACCCAAATCCATTCCAACCAGACGTTCAAAGTCTGCTCACAAACCACCATACAAAACAGCTGATGCAACAGGAGTTACAAAAACCACTGCTTGCCAAATAGTTGTTCCATCAACACACACCACTTCAACACACACAACATCTACTGCGTTACCATCATCACCACCAAAAACAACACCTGCTGACACACAGCAGAAGACAGCAGATGTTATAACATCTGTTGTAATGACAGCAGTGGTTGAAACACCAGTTGTTTCAACAACTGTTAGTCCATCACAATCCACTGCCACTACATCTACAACCACTGTTCCATTCAAAACATCATCAGTCTCTCCTAAACCAAAAAGGAGAAGGCTAATTTTAAAAGATGATGACACACCTCCATCACCAACATCTTCAAAATCTTTAGCTCTTGTCACAATACCAAAACCTGTTCCTCTCTCTTCAGTTCCAATGTACAAGCCCTTACCTCCTGCAGGTGTTCAATTTCCTCTTGAACTAGCAGCTGTTAGAGATGAAATAAAATCCTTCTACTATGAGGATGACCCTGCCAAAAGGAGGTTGCCATCAATAAAAGGATATCCTTGGCCAAAAAATGTTGATGAATACTTGGAAATCAAAGCCAAGCAAGCAGAGGATATCTCAAAAAGAAACACACAAGGGAAGTCTGATAAAGAAATTTCAAGAAATTATCAATATTTGCTCACACAAGTCAGATCCCTAGAGCAATTTGCAAAAAAATGTTAGTCAACAAATTTCTGAAAGAGCAGCTGAATCTCTGAAGAAAGACTACATTGAAAGCATCATGGCTCACAAAAAGTACAAAGGAGAGAGATATATGTACAAAGAGTGGACTGTTCCTGAGCTTGAAGATGAAGCTGCAAGAATTCAAGACATGATAAAAAGGAAGGTCACTCACACTCCTCCTAACTGGGCAAAATTTAGAAAGAATGTACCTGACAAACAGGAAGAGCTGAAGAGGATGAAAGAGGAATTGGTAGCAGCTGATTATGGTAACAAAAGACAAGTTGCTAGATGGAAAGAAGATATGGTCAGAGCTACTTACAAAAAGTTGGAACAATTAAGAAAGAAAGATCCCACAGTTCCTCAAAAGCCTGACTATCCTGAAGCAGCGGTTTCAAAAAGACCTTCAAAGCTGCAAATCAGGAGATCCACAGCTCCAGTTGGTGCTACCATCTACAAAAGAAGGCCACACAAACAACTGATTGTTGAAACCATCAAAGAGTTAATGGAAGGTGAAGACCTTGGAAAAGAGGGTATAAAGAAAATAATCATGGAAACTCTTGGTTTGGATCAAACTGCAAGTACTGCTCAGCCAGTCATGAATAGGCCAGCCTCTCCAAATACTTCTGCAAATAAACATCTCCCAAGAAACCCACCAGGCTCAAAAATACAAAAGTGGGAAACTGACAAACAGACCTGCGTATTGACTTTGCTCAGGTCTGGTGGAGGAGTGGAGAAAATATCAAGGGAACAAGCTCTTGGCCTGAGTCTTGAAGATTTGCAGGATCTCCTTGATCTTCCACTCAGCAGGGATGATGAAGATACAGACGCCCTAGACTTTGAATTACAATTTAAAGGTCAGATAAGGGAGCTGTTGTTGAGGCAATAAAGTTTTCCACAAATAATGAAGAGTTTTGGCATTATCTGTTCCAGGGGGAGATTGTTGGGATTGAACCCTATCAGAGGAACAGATAATGTAAAGCCAAAACTGGATCAAAGCAGTGGATCCAGAATAAGCAGACGTTTACAGTTGGTTCATGCAAATCTCTCCCCTTGAAAGTGGTTTCATATCTGCTGACCTCCTATCTGCTGATCATACTAAGTGCTGACCTACAACTGCTGCTTTATATCTACTGGCCAATGTCAAAGACTGATGGAAGACCAAAGCTCTGTTGACTCAATCTACTGCCTTGGGTCAAGTACTGCTGATCCGGACAAGCACTGCTGGGTTCACAGCAGTGGAAGGATGCAGCAGCAGTTTAAGTGTCTTTTATGTAATATATTGTAATAGCAGTAGTTTAGTACATCAGTGTTTATAGATCAGTAGTTAGAGTTTGTTAGGAGGTTAGATGTCACTTTCATGGTGACGTCAGCTAAGATGCTCAGTGGTTTGCAAGTGCCTATAAATAGTTCAGTACTTTGTACTGTTCTATTAGCTCTTTTGATCAATCGTCTTCTTTGCACGAACAAACTACTGAGCTCTGGCTGAGGGGGAGTTTGCATTCTTACATCAATCATTGTAATCGTTGTTGAAACAAATTCAATCATTTGGTTCTTTGTGAAAAGATGTTTGATAAAAGTATTACTCTCGTTTGATTGTATGCAAAGTTTGCTTTCATCTTATTTCCGCTGCACAACTCTTTCATTTCCATCTTAATTACAAACGAAAATACAATCAAAAAGAAACTCAGATCCAACAGCTCCACTCCCTGACGTTTCCGCTGCGGTTTCGTTGTTTTAACGCGGTCGAGGTGTGACAATTGAATTCTGCAAACTACGATTTTCTTATATAGAAACACCGTGGAACTAGAATAAAACACAACAGAAAACAAGACACCATTCCATTAGCAATAAAAATATCATTAAATTCAACGAGCTAACCTTTTCCTTTTATAAGACACCATCATCTGTTTTGAATTCCTAAAATAAAACACCATGGAAAACGAGATTGAATGTAAATGGTATTTGCAATGTTATGGTGTCTTATATACGTTCATGGTGTTTTACTGTAAAACACAACGTCTTGAATCACTGTACAATTAAAACACCATGGACTTAAACATCCGATTGAAACGTAATTTTTTTCTCTATATAAGTATAACAATATGGTACTCATATTAAAGATAAAAATACTCGTTATTATTGTGTATTTTTTTAAAAAGCTACATATAAAAAGTTATTGACGTTTAAAAAAGATGGGGTGAACTTGCATGTGCATTGCATGTGAGGTTTTGAATTTTATCTTTAATTATGTTTTTTATTAAATTACTTAATTGCCCTTATCCTAATAAATCAATTAATGACATGTGTCCTCATAATGTTCTTTCTTATCTTTCTTACAAATTTCATCTTTTTTACAGGATCCTAAACCCATATATATATAGGATAATGCTCTAGAGAAAACCCCTTATTTTGAGAAAACTTTGAAAACCCATCACAAGGCCTACAATTGGCCATGTGTCCCAGCCATCTCCATCTTTCTATTTGCTTTTGAGGGCACTTTGGTAAATTCAACATTATACTACCCAACTCAAAAAGATATCTTGACTTTTGTCTACTATGATTTGACAACATTTATTACCCATTTATCTTCCCAATGTATCTTTCTAACTCCATATCTCAATCATTTTCATTTATAAGAAAAACCTCCATTAATGTCTTGCACATCTTAATTTACAATCTACTTCTTCATTTATTCCTTTCTCCATTAATGTCCATGGAGACAAATCCACCATATAACCCGTTAATGTCACCGGGTAGATCTTATACTCATTCCTTTCTATTGAAGCCACCAAATCTGAGGATCGAAGCAATTATCGAAGCTCTTCAAGAAAAGAAAGTAAGGTGTTGCTTTCAACACATCTTTAATTCTGTTTTTAGAGAGAGAAAACTGTTGTTTTGGAGAGAGAAACAACAATATTCATATTGTTCATCTGGACACCAAGAACACACGCACAGATGTGTGTGAGAGAAACACGTTTAAAGATCTTACTTTTGTTATTTATGTAATTTGTTTAGTTTTATACTTTTTATGATATTTGATAGATTTAAAATCAGAGCTTCGTTTGTTTATTTCAAAATTTTAAATCAAGACCAAGAAGAAATTTTTGTGTGCCCAATTTCTTTCTTCAAAAATCCGGTCTTCTTAGTTGTTTCAGATCTATATGTGTTTCAAACATATGGGTTTGAAGCAGATTTGATGTTAGATTCATTACTTTTGAGTTTTTTATGAGTTCTTTGATTTTCGGTGATGTTATTTTCAATAAAATGTTTGTCTTTTTTTTTTTCATCCTTACCAGGTGGTGATTCTACTAGATGGCATATCCTGTTACTACAACCCGTAGCTACACATGTTACATTTTTTTACAGCTACATATGTAACGACCCTTTGTTATATATGTTAATGACCAGCTTGTTGGAATAGGTTAATGGAGTTTATGCAACATATGAGTCAGCAAAGGTAGCAGATAAACAGCAAAGACAGACCGTCAATGGAAGCTCCACCCCTTCTTCGTGATCTGTGTTTTCATTTACTAGTAATATGTAATGTGAGACTCTTATTATTTTGTCTATGACGTGTTGTTAAAAATGTTATGGCATTCCGAACTTCTGCCCTGAAGTCGACCTCAGCATATTTGTGTTGCTTTTGGGCTCTATGCATCCAATTTTGTGTAACTTGCTTGTAGGCAATGTAGCTTTTTACAAGTTTACCAGTACATTAATCTCTAACACATGTTATGTGTAACTTGCTGAAAGTCTTAACACACGTTATAATAGAGCCTTGACACACGTTATATCTGTTATACCGTTATGGGTATAGTAAACGGCCCACCATTTTTCTTAGTGCTATGTATTTTCGTTTACTAGTAATATGTAATGTGAGACTCTTATTGTTTTGTCTAGTACATGATGTTAAAACGGTATGGACTTAACACATTCTGGAAGTCTTAACACACGTTATAAAAGAGGCTTAACACACATTATATCAGGTATACTATGTTGTTATTAAGTTACTATTGGAGTTTATGCATCCATTCTGGAAGTCTTAACACACGTTATAATAGAGGCTTAACACACGTTATACATGTCAGGCGCGTAACGCATGTTACAGTATGTATATACAAATCATGGTGTTTTGGAAACCACTAGCTTATACATGACACCATGTTGGGTTAAACCAAAATTATAACAGAGGCTTAACACATGTTATCCCAGGTATACGGTGTTACAATATTAACTTGTATGTTCCATATTAAATTATTAACTTGTACATGTGTTACAATCAGTACATGCACATCATGGTGTTTTGCAAACCACTTTCATATACATGAATACAAGTCGGGTTATAATGGATGCTTACATGTTATCATATGTATAGAAATGGGGTTACAACAAGATTACGATATTAACTAAGCTCACCATTAAACTCATCGCCCCCGTCGACTGTTTTCACCCTTGTCACATGTTAAGCAATTACATGTTCCGAACAGACAAATTGTAACACATGTTAGATCAGTATATACACATCATGGTGTTTTGTAAACCACTAGCTTATACATGAATACATGTCAGGTTACAAAAAGATTATAACAGTGGCTTAACATATGTTATACATTCCAAAATGTGCAAAACAAATGACCCGTTTCATATTATATATTCCAAAATTACCGGTACATGTGTTACCATAAATGGCTCGTTTCATATTACACGTTACATACTAACTTGTACATTTATTACTTGTACAAGTTTTACGCTCAGTATCCACATTATCGGATATTTTAAACATCAACAAAAATAAAATAGGTATTACTTGTTTTTTTTAATTAACAAAAGGTTAACACACGTTATATATCATTCTAACAGGGGCTTAACACATTTTATACATGAACACATGTCAGGTTACATCATGGTGTTCTGTTACAGCATGAACAACTAACACATGTTATAAATGAACGAAGACTTCTTTCCCAAAGGATGTGACTTATTCAATGTCCCCGCATTAACGTCGCCTACATCCATCCAGCTTGTCAATTGAATATCTTTTACGGATCTGTTTCTATAAATCAACACGCGTTATATATCATTCTAACAGGTGCTTAACACATGTTATGGGCCTGTCTCTGTAAGTCAAGCAACCCAACAAAAAAACAATTATTGTTAAGATCAAAAGCCCCAAACAAGCAACCAAACCAACAAAAAAACCCGTTCAAAATCTCATCCTAAAGTTTTAGATTTATTTAAAATACATGAACATTAACCATTACTAGAACACGCATTAACTTCGCCTACATCCATCCAGCTTGTCAATTGAATAACTTTATGGGTTTGTTTCTGTAAATCAACACACGTTATATAACATTCTAACAGGGGGGCTTAACACATGTTATGGGCCTGAGTCTGTGAATTAAGCAACCCAACAAAAAAACACTTACTGTTCAGATCAAAAACCCAAACAAGCAACCCAAACCAACAAAAAAACAGCTACTGTTAAGATCAAAAGCCCCTAACAAGCAACCAAACCAACAAAAAAAAAACCCTTCAAAATCTCATCCTAAAGTTTTTGATTTATTTAAAATACATGAACATTAAGCATTACTAAAACACTTTTAGCACACAAAAACATATTAACAACCATTTCAACAAAAAATCAAGTGTGAAATGATATTTCAAGAACACTTACCGGATCTATAACCGTCCGATGAACACGAAGAAGATCTTCAAACCTTCTTCTCACACACACACTCGTGCGTGTGTCTTTGTGAACATGATGTACACGAATAAGATCTTCAAAACTTCTTCTCTCTCACACACTTGTATGTGTGATCTTGGTGTTATAGATGAACATGATGAAGATTGTTGTTTCTCTCTTTAAAACAAAAAATTCATGTTGGACCGTGTCGTGACCCTAAACGATCAGTTGAGAAAGTTCATCATCACGTATAAAGGCGGAATCAGTATACGCAACATAACAACAGCTTTCCTATTCAATTCCTTCACTTTATTGCTTTTCTGAATTCGTTTTGACAGAGTTTCAGCACCTATTACAAGACCTGATTTCGCTCCAATGTACTAACTAATGAACACATGTGAGGTATATATAGTAGAGCTGATTTCGCTCCAATGGCATGCCATATAAGCGAAATCACATGAAACTGATTTCGCTTTTATGTCATGACCACATAAGCGAAATCCCATATGTAAGTATAAGCGAAATCACCTAGACCTTAGGAGCCAAATCACCTATAACTAATGTTCATAAAAGCGAAATTAACATTTAAACCCTAATCTTGACTTTTAAGTTCCAATCTTGATATATCTTGACTTTCTTGATTTAAGACTTGATGAAAATGCAGTCAACAGACATTCTTGTGCATCAACAGACTCCCCCTTGGATGTTGACGTAATCTTCAGCTCCTGAGTCTTCAGTCTTAGTCTTTTCTCTAACTCTCTGTCTTTACAAACTTCAGAAACACAACCTGTCTCTAACTTCCATTTTCCCTTTGACTGTTGATCCAGACTCCCCCTTTCACAGACTCCCCCTCTCGATATGCTAGAATCTAAGATGTCTGGTTCAAGCTTTGATATTATAGCTTCCTTTGGGAATAATGAAATCCAAACCTGTTACTCAACCAATAAACATTACAAATCTATCTTTCAAACATAACTGAGAAACTTAATCAGTTTTAGAAATCCACTCAAGTATTCAGGTTCAAGTTAATGACCCTAATCACTTGATTAATCTACCAAGTCCAATTTAATGACCTTGGTTGATCATTTGACGAATCAAACTGATTTAAAACAACAATTTCAAACATTTTCTGAAAATAACAAGTATCAAATTAATGAACTTGTTTTTGACTTTTCAAACAAATTAAACTTCATCAAAGTAAGGTCTCCTCATTCTTCAGTCCAGAATCTCCTGCATCTGCTTCAACATCTGAGAATCCAACAATCAACTCTCCACTTTGGTTTGTCGGAAAATAAAGCAGAAATAAAATCTTTTTGGATTTTATCAAAGTGTTCTAAACTAAGAAATGAAATACAGAAAACTTAAATTGCAGAAAGTAAACAAAGTAAACTATTTACAAACATATTTTTGGCGAGCGTGTCAGGGAATCATATCAGCTTTTTAGACAAATCACAAGTACCGTTAAGCTTCATTTCATACTCAGACTTAAACAATTCACCTCGATTGTCGATATAGTGATCCATCTTAAATTCTCACACAAATTTCAATCTACTCAGGATACGATTTAGATGAATTATGAACTTAGCTCATTCATGTGTCCCACCTCTTGAATATACTCCCGTATCCAGAATCCCAATAATCAGTCTTACAGGTGAGTATACTACAATGATATCTGTATATAATTTAGGTATGCGAGGGCCGAGGGATCTCAGGTCGATACTTCCGTATACGCAGAGAGATATCAGCTTCGACTTTTCGGTGTGTCCCCTTTAGAGGATCTTTTTGCTTACAACAGCAGCATTTATCAATTTTATTGTTTCAGCATGCTGAGGGTTTAATGCTGTGTTTCAAGCATTGCAGCAAGTATTATCCAGGGACTAGGTCAGAACCACCGTTCAGCAGAAGTCCCGGAATAATACCCCAGACATCATTGAGTATAAAGACCTAGTATATCAGATTAAGAGACCTTTCAAACGAGATTTCAGGGGTTACCTATATATCCAAGTAGTGTTCCCCACGAATTCACAAGTTTGAATTTTAGGTTTATATCCCGAATAAATCTACTAAATGTGTGAAAACCTATCGACACATCATCAGTGAGATTGTTTAACTCTTTTATACTTTACAAATCTTTAGCATACTGTAATCGTCTAGCTGATGTACTATCATTTTCCCTATATACACAAGCTCTTTTTCAGATTTATCATGTTTTTGTATTTTTTGCATTTTTTACTGTTTTTGTATTTTCTGAAAATAACTATGTACAAACATCTACGCCCCCTAAATACCAAAACAAGTAAAAATTCGACAAACCATTGCAGATTGTTTCTCGTTTTCATCCGCAACAGTACTCTCATCAACGCCAATTATGCCATCCGACACCGACAGAAGCTTCATACCGTTCAGTTTTAACAAATATTTAAACCGATTTTTATCAAAAGCTTTGGTATGTAAATCAGCTTTTTGTTCGTCAGTGTGGATTTTCTCAATATGTATCAACTTTTTCTCAAAACAATCACGAATAAAGTGATGACGAATTTCTATGTGTTTAGTTTTAGCGTGATGTACTGGATTCTTTGTTATATTTATAGCAGCCTCATTATCAACAAAAAGAGGTGTGTTAAGAAACTGCAAACCGTAGTCGCGCATCTGTTGCTGTATCCACAAGATCTGAGAGCAGCAACTGCTAGCAGAAACATACTCCGCTTCACATGTAGATAACGCCACGGACGTTTGTTTCTTACACTGCCAGGTAACCAATCTAGGACCAAAGAACTGGCATCCTGCAGTTGTTGATTTTGAATTGACTTTGCAGCATCCGAAATCCGAATCGGAATACCCTTCGAGCATAAAGTCGCCTTTCCTAGGATACCACAACCCCAATGAAGGAGTTCCTTTCAGGTAGCGCAATATCCTCTTCACAATGATCATATGCGATGCTCTCGGGTTAGACTGAAATCTTGCTGCGAGGCAGGTTGGGTACATGATATCAGGACGTGAAGCAGTTAGGTACATCAAAGAACCTATCATGGATCTGTAAAACGTTTCATCAGCCCTGTCTCCGGTGAGATCTGGGTGAATCCCATGATTTGTTGCAAGTGGGGTAGCAGCTGAAGTAGAACTTGACATCCCAAATTTCTCTAGAATATCATGAACGTACTTTGACTGATGAATGAAAATTCCCTCAGGAAGTTGTTCAACTTGTAAACCCAGAATGAATTTCATCTCCCCCATTGATGACATTTCAAACTTTTGCTTCATCACTGATTCAAAATCTTTGCATAGATTTTCATTTGTCGACCCAAAGATTATATCGTCCACATAAATCTGAACTATCAGAAGATGACCATCGACCTCCTTAGTGAAAAGAGTGGCATCCACTTTTCCACGAATGAACTTGTTGGCTAGTAGGTGTTGAGACAAAGTCTCATACCAAGCTCTCGGGGCCTGGTGTAAACCATACAGCGCTTTGTCCAATAAGTAGACTTTGTTTTTATGGTTTGGATCGGTAAAGCCCGGCGGCTGACCGACATAAACCTCCTCTTTAACCTTCCCGTAGAGAAAAGCCGATTTAACATCCAACTGATAAACTTTAAAGTTCTTCCAAGACGCAAATGCTAGGAAAATTCTGATTGCCTCTAGTCGTGCTACAGGAGCATAGACTTCGGTAAAATCAATTCCCTCCTGTTGACTAAATCCCTGAACAACGAGTCGAGCTTTATTTCTTATAACAACTCCTCTATCGTCCCTCTTACACTTGAACACCCACTTAGTGTTAATCTTTCTTTGACCATCCGGCAAATCAACTAACTTCCACACTCCCAATTTCTCAAATTGACAAAGTTCCTCCTGCATTGCATTGACCCAAGAGTCTTCAGTAAGCGCCTCTTTGTAAGTTCTTGGCTCAACCTGCGAGATAAAACAACTTAATGAGAATTCAGTTTGCAAAGGAGCAACTTTTGTATAAAAACATGTAAGCCCTTTATCAATCTGATTTCGAGTGCGAACGCCTGTCTGCAATTCTCCTATGATCAACTCCTCTGGATGAAATGAAAAAGTTCGCGGCATCACTTCGCTTGGAACATCTACATTTCCCTCCAGATTAGTAACATTCTGCTCTGCATCTTGTTCACCAACTTGGTTTGTTTGACTTGAAATCTGAATTTGCTCCCCCTCAGAATCTGAATCACCATGATCAAATACTGGCATGTTTTCAGCTTCTAGATTATCATTCTGAGCCAACTGATTATCCTGAGCAACTTCATTTTGTTGGACATCATTATGTTCACCAACATTACTTGGACCTGCTTCATCGTCATTTGAAGTTTCCCGTGGTCTCCTTGAATACTCAGCTGGGAACCTTAACTGCGACTCATATTCACGCAAAATATCCAACTCATCAAAGAAATCTTCATCATCCTCTGATTCTTCTCTCATGTCAAACGAATCCCAAAGTTTGTCATAATGATAACGCCATGAATCACCAGGATTCTGCGGCGGCATAGTATAACCTTGACATTCAACATTTGCAGCTTCAATAATCTGCTTCTCACTTGGAACGAAGACACGTCGCAACGGATTTGCATAACCAATAAATATTCCCTCAATGCACTTCGGACCAAACTTTCCAAAAGGCTCTATAACCGTACAGGGTGACCCGAACGGTTCTAGATACTTCAAATTCGGTTTGCGGTTATTGATTAGCTCAAAACATGTTTTGTTGAACTTCTTGACAGTGAGAACCCTGTTGAGCGTATAGCATGCGGCGGAAACAGCTTCAGCCCAAAAATTAATCGGTAACTTTGAATCTGCAAGCATAGTTCTAGCCGTCTCGATTAGTGTCCGGTTTTTACGTTCTGCGACTCCATTCTGTTGCGGAGTATACGGAGCACTAAACTCATGCAAAATACCTCTTTCATCACAAAATTCTTCCATCTTGCTGTTCTTGAATTCAGTACCATTGTCACTTCGAATTCTCTTAATACGCCTTTGGTACAAATTCTCAATCTTCCTGAACAGCCCCATCAAACTGTCAAATGTTTCATCTTTCGTCTTCAAGAAAGAAACCCACGAAAATCTGGAATAATCATCAATAACGACCAAACAATAGTAATCTCCTGTAATACTTTTGACATTCACAGGACCAAACAAATCCATGTGAAGTCTTTCCAGCGGTCTCGAAACTGAATTGACTTGCTTTGTAGGGTGTGACTTTTTCTTCTGCTTGCCTTTGATACAGCTAATACACTCCCCTTCCAGATGAAAACCTTTGATATTAACTCCCAATACCAAATCATTGTGCACCAAATGATTCATCTTCCTAAGATGAATATGCCCCATCTTGCGGTGCCACAATCTAGATTCTTTCTCAGTTGCTCTAGACACGAAACAATGTGCTTGACCAGTAGTTGTAGTTGCAACAGACATATCTAACACATATAAATCATTCACTCTAGGTGCCCTCATGATAATCCATTCTTCAGGGATAACAAAACCTGGTTTCAAAATCAAACATTCTTTATCAGTGAAGTGAGTAGTATACATGTTGTCACAGATCTGGGAGATACTTAGCAGATTGTTCTCCAGCTCAGTGATGTAGTTAACTCTCTCAAACGTCACAATTCCATTGGATAACGTTCCTTCACAAACAATTCTACCACCTTCATGACCAGCAAATCCCACATAACCACCATTAATGTTTCTCACATCATATAGCAACGAGGTTTTTCCTGTCGTATGTCGAGATGCGCCACTATCCATAATCCATCTGGATACAAGTTGTGGAAGATCCTGCACAAAACAAACTTCAATTTAACCAACTATAATAAAGATGCCGATTCATGCTTCGCGAACAAGGAAGCTCCGGCAATTCAAACTGCTTATTCGAACATGGTGTCCACCCAGGCCTCATCAGCCTTAGGTGTAACCTTGACTCTAGCAATTTGAATTTTGAAATTTTCAGCCTTCAAAGGTGGAAAATTTGCATCATAATCAACTAAAATTGACTCTTCAGCCTTTTTCACTTCAGAAGTTGAAATTTTCATTTCAGTTTTTGGTTTCCAAACCTGTTACCCGCTTATAAAATTTGTCATTTTTAGTTACCACTTTCATTACGGGTTCATTTTTCACTTTGATG
>JARYGA010039468.1:0-49908 GCA_030545235.1 Helianthus tuberosus
TGGCGGTAATAACTAATGAGAAAAATGAATTAGTACCAACAATAACCGTCACAGGATGGAGAGTGTGTATAGATTATCGTCGATTAAATGAAGCAACAAGGAAAGATCACTTTCCTTTACCCTTCATTGATCAAATGTTAGAAAGATTGTCCGGTCATATATTTTATTGTTTCTTGGATGGTTTTCAGGTTACTTTCAAATCCCAATAGCACCCGAAGACCAAGAAAAGACGACATTCACATGCCCCTATGGAACTTTTACTTATCGACGCATGCCTTTTGGTCTATGTAATGCCCCCGCAACCTTTCAACGTTGCATGGTGGCCATCTTCCATGACATGATAGAAAAGACAATGGAAGTCTTCATGGACGACTTTTCTATCTTTGGAGATTCATACGACCAATGTCTCGATAACCTTGAACGAATGCTATCCCGATGTGAGGAAACTAACCTCGCCCTTAATTGGGAAAAATGCCATTTCATGGTAACGGAGGTAATAGTACTCGGTCACAAAATCTCAAGCGAAGGAATGGAGGTTGATCGAGCAAAAATAGACACTATTTCTCGATTACCACCCCCATCCTCCGTTAGAGCTATCAGAAGTTTCCTAGGGCATGCCGGATTTTATAGACGATTTATCAAAAACTTTTCTAAAATCTCAAGGGCTCTAACAAAATTACTTGAAAAAGATGCCCCATTCATCTTTGACAATGATTGCAATCAAACATTTCTAACACTAAAAGAAATGCTAGTCAATGCACCTATCATGATAGCGCCTGATTGGACACTACCTTTCGAAATCATGTGTGATGCAAGTGACTTTGCAGTTGGAGCCGTCTTGGGACAAAGAAAAGATAAGCATTTTCACCCAATTTATTATGCTAGTAAAACACTTAACGATGCACAAGAAAATTATACAACAACAGAAAACGAATTACTAGCCGTGGTATTTGCTTTTGATAAATTTCGTTCTTATCTTGTTCTTTCTAAAACGATAGTTTATACAGATCATGCAGCCATTCGATATCTCTTCAAGAAACAGGATGCTAAACCGCGTTTGATTCGGTGGATTCTACTCCTCTAATACTTTGACTTTGAAATAAAGGACAAAAGAGGAGCAGAAAACACCGCAGCAGATCATCTTTCTCGCTTGGAAGACCCAGCTTTGGAGGCAACCGGGGACGAGCAAATCAATGAAAAATTCCCAACGGAGTCCCTGGAAATGGTGGAATACCGAGAAGAGCCATGGTATGCCGACTATGCTAACTACCTAACTAGCGGTATAGTCGCGAAAGGATGGCCACATCATCAAAGAAAGAAATTCTTTGCCGATGTGAAGCATTATTTTTGGGAAGATCCTTATCTTTTCAAAATGTGTTCTGATTAACTCATCCGCCGGTGCGTACATGGTAGTGAAGCAAGAAGAATTCTCCGCCATTGTCATGAAGGTCCATACGGAGGACATCATGGTGCCGCTAGTACCGCACGAAAGGTATTTGATTCAGGATTTTATTGGCCAACCATTTACAAAGACACCCAAAGTCTTGTCAAGACATGTGACGCTTGCCAAAGATCAGGTAATATTTATTCCAAAAACGAAATGACACAAAATGGCATTCTTGTTTATGAAATTTTTGATGTGTGGGGACTCGACTTTATGGGACCTTTCCCACCGTCAAAAGGAAACAAATATATACTTGTGGCTGTAGATTACTTGCCTAAATGAGCTGTCACACCCCAACCGATGGCGGAAACATCGGAAGGAGACGAAGTGTGTAGATTGCAAGAGACTTCATAACACTATGTGACAATATTAATTAAATTCAAATTTCATTTCAAGACTAATTGTCATACAAGATTAAAATAAAAATAACAACATTGTTTCAAATTGTAACATAACAACAAAAGGTAGATTAATCTAGGTGTGTATCTAGTCCACCCTAAATCTTGTTTCATCTTGTAACATCACGTCATCAATTAAGCTGCAACATGTATTAAAATAGAGTTCAATGCAAAAGCAAATGCGAGTATACAAGTTTTGTTACATAGCATAAATAGAATAAAAAGTGCTCATATCCAACATGATTCATAATATGTGAGTACTAGTATGAAAATATGGCGAACAATATGTTCAAACCCAAGTATACAACGCGTTAAAATAGCCTAATCCCAATAGAGTAGCGGGAGGTAACATATCTAACTTAACAATACCCCAAGTCTAACGGGCGGTGCGTTAATCCTATAGCGCTATAATTGTTAAGGGAGGCTAGCAAAGTTAATGAGCATATATCGACCAAATAGTTTACATAGCATACGAGAATAACAAGTACCACACATAGTTTCATGTTAAGCATGGATAGAGTATGTTTAAAATAGTTTAAGTGTCATTTTGTATAATATACATGTTGCATCCCAAAAAGGTAAAAGGGAAAAGGGATCGATTATACTCACAAAATTGCATATGCTTTCCGATTATCCAAAGTGACGAGGTTGTTGAGACTAGAAAGTTGAATGTGTTGAATTTGGAGTTTAAGAGGTGTTTACATAAGGTTCTAGGGATTTGAAGTTTAAATAACATGAAAATAAACATATGAAAATAATTATCTAACACCTATGACACTTGTTTTTGACACTATGAAACTCTAAAAGAGTTTAAATGTTTTCATGGAACAAGGTTCCATTAGAATCGTGACAAGGTGTCAAGGCCTAAGATGATACAATCTACTAGCTTGACGGATGTCCATTAGTTCATCACCAAGAGTTCGATTTGTTCGAATATTACATAAGTATTATATAGAGTATAGTATATCATATAAGTCAAGCATGAGGTAGAAGATCGAAGTCTTCATTTAGGCACCTCTAAGTATCATAGAATTCATACATGAGGTAGGAAGAACAAGCTTCCATTTAGGCACCTCTATTGTTCACCACTACACTTGTTGTTATAAACAACAAGGAGGGTCATGAACTTACAAGAATAATGAAATACAACATCTAATCTATGAGAAAACATCAACAAGTGAGTGGATTTTTATGAAAGATAGCCCAAGTTACTCTAACAATCACACATTCATCAAGTTTCAAACTTGAACACTTCTTGTGGGTAAAACCCTAACCAAAACAGAATGTTTTAACCTCTGATTTAACATTTCTCAGCCTTGTTTTTAAGCCCAACTAATCATTCGATTGATTATGGGCATTAGGACATAGGTTTGAGATGAGTTAGACTCAAGTTCAACTAAGATTAACAATGTTTTAGATGAAAACAGAAAAGTCAGTCAACTTTGGAGGCTTTTTGGTGACGTTCCAGGGCCTGGTTTTCCATGGAAAACCAATGGAAACGTAGCTAAGGTCAATCCAAAGAAGTAGAAAAAAGAATCGAGTGAATTCGACAAGAAATAAAGAAGTTATGCCCTTTTGAAGAACTTGCTACACTTCTGTCCGAATTTTGATTTTTAGCAGCTTTTGAGATGGATTTGAGTGTGATTTTGTGGGTTTGTAAAGTGTATGAAGCTTGGAAGAGGTGTGGTATTTATAGGGAAGTGATTAGGTTAGGTAGTGGTTGTGTAATTAATGTTAAAACATGATTTAAACTCAAAAAGAACACAAAAATCGCGCTAAAACGCGTGCTGAAAGGGGTCTGATCGCTGATCAGGCCATTTAATGAGTGTATTAATGATTTTCGCTGCTGGATTTGTTCAATGTGAAGGCCCTGGTGGAGTGGTTGAGCGCGTGACTGATGAAGCTGTTGACCCGGGTTCGAGTCCCGTGGTCATCAGTTTATTATTTTTTTTGTTTTAAAAGCCTCACTCTTCCAGTTATAAGCGCAAATGGTCCCTGTAAGTTTAAAATTCAGCAAATACTCAAATATTCCCTAGACTTTAATCCACTAACTTATGTTATGTTATTTTTTTTAATAGGAACTAACTTTACATTTAACTAACCGAATTAGTTTGTATTTTCTAACTTTAAAATCTAACGAGACTAACTAGATTATTAAAAAAAATAAACTTTTAAATAGTAAAATTAATTGATTTAATTAATTTAAACAATTGATAAATGACCATGTTTATAATGAATTTAATTAAAGCTAAAAGACTTCTCAACGATTAATCATTTCGCGAAACTTCCGAATTTCAAGAATTAGGATCCGAATTTCATTATTATATTAAAGAGTATCAAGTGTCGATAAAGAATCAAGAATCCTTGAATAATATTTCGTTCAAATGAGAATTTAATTATCAGTTGCACATAAGACTAACGTGTATACACGAACATGATTAAAATAACTTCGTTTTCATTATGATCAATAGTCTCGAATTACAAATGAAACGAAAGTAGATCACAAAGGGAGTATAAGTGTTTAAATATGGAAAGTACAACATGGCTTGCTAAAATAAGAAAGTGCGAAAATGCGGAGCGTTACAGTCTCCCCTCCTTTAGGAAATTTCGTCCCGAAATTTATTCAAGAGGAAGACTTGAAGAGTTTTGGCAAAAATGTGATTATTCAAAACTGAGACTTGAAAATTTCGAAACGTAAAAAGTAAGAAATTTCGAAGAACGACAAGATAAATTTGTAAAGGAGTTTGTTTATCTAGATTGATTTGAGGTACCAAATATAATTGAAAACGTAAGGGTGCGTATATGGTTAAAACAAGTTTTAAAATTCTCAATTGGATAGGTATTAAAATGCGTCATATTAGGAAGGGGAATCTTGTGTGAAACGGTTTGTATTTTGATGAAAGTGGGGTAACTTGCATAGCAAGTTTTTAAGGATAGTATAAAATTGCACATTTGTAAAAGTTGTTTATTGAGAGGAACGAGAGGGTTTGGTAAACAAGGTGATAACGGTCTACTAAGTATGTTTATACAAGAATAAAGAATAGAAAGATGGTTTTAAAGGTAAAGTGATAAGTGAGGATTCGAATGTTTAAATCGAGGTTCGTATAAGAGGACAAGGAAGAAGGGAGAATAACGAGAGTATAAAAGTGAACGATTGATGTTGAATACACGAATGAGAGGGTTAGAAATAGTATAAGTGCTGGATAGACGGAAGTAGCGTGCTTAAGAATGAAGTCTCGTCGTGGATAATTAGATATAATGCATTTGTGAGTTGTTTAAAGTTGAATTAGGTCCAAAGGTTTGCAAAGCACTGAATTACTCATGGCACGTTCTACAAAAGTTTAGTAATATGGTGGAAACACTTATATATAGGATGTACCAGCGGCGTATCCACCATGTTACACCCGTTTCGTTATTCGGTGCAATGTTACATTCTGTGTTTTACCATTCGCAGTAGTACACTCTATGGTTCTCGTACGCCTATCATTATAATCCCGTGTGCACCCGCGATTATTTTGATCGCCGCATGATCCGCATAGCCTGTACTAGTTGCGTATGAATTAAGGTATACATAAATTCTAAAAATAAGATCGCGTGCATATAGAAGTGTAGCATATAAGCATGTTTGCGTTCCAAATAGTATAAGACCAACGTAAGCGAATCCCTCGGGTTTTGCTCACGAATAGGTGCGAAAGTATAAATTTTGAGTATGAAGAAAGCATGAGCATAGTATAAGTTTTAAATATGAATGCGCATGAGAGCATACACAAAACGCATGACAAGAGTATGAGCACAAGCATAACGTGTATGAAAAGCGAGTATAAATATGAACACAAAACGTGTGGGTATGAATACGAGTATAAGTATGAGTATGAACATAAGATGCATGAGCACGAATATGAACGTGAATATGAGTGCAAAACATGAATGTTCGAGTATGAATAGGATGTATGAGTAATAATTGTATAAGTAAGAACAAGGTGTATGAACGTGAAGATAAGTGTAAGCATAATTGAATAAATATGAGTAGAACATGATTGTGACTATTAGTGTAACCATAATTGTATAAGTGTAGGTGTAGGTGAAATGTATGAAATGAATGTGAATATGACTATAGGTGTAAAACATGTTTAAGTATGAAAAATGTATGAGTGGAAATATGAATGTGAATATTAGTATAAACGTAATCGTATAATGCATGAATGTGTATATGGGTATGAAAAAATGTATTTGTACGATATATGCGTAAAAGTGAAATTTCAAAAATAATTCGAATTCGAAAAGAGGGAATTGTATCATAAATGATCGAGAATAATAAAACGTAATTCGATTAAAACTTGGATGGTTCCAAAACGGAACGTTGACTAACCAAAGTGGTCGAAAGGTCTTTTGAATTTGAGAAGCATGCCTTGGCCTAATAGGTGGCATACTCTCGCCGACACGTCGATTAACGGTATTCACCCTTCCGGTTACTACATGTCCCAATTCAATTGAAACTTCGAGACTTGGCGGGATTTATAAAAAAAATCAAGTAGTGGGACTAGTCGACAAGATGCGGGTTTCACCCCTAACTTGACGATTTCGTGCCCTAAGTGTGGTTGGTACTCGTTGGGTCAAAATTTAATTTCGACACGTTGACGAGGGTCCACTAGAATTTGAAATTGAAATTCTTCATCCAGATGAGGACTTCACTCCTAACTTGATGACGAATCTCATGTAAAAAGAATAGGTAGATTGAGAGTCGTTCACCAAATTGTGGGTTTCACGCCTATTTTGGTGAAGTCGTCTCGTTTGTGTGATACGAGTGTTTACGAATTTAGAATAGTCGAGTAAAATGTATGAGGAAAAACGTATGTTGAAGATTAAACAAACAAGTATAAACATGTCAAGAATGGCACATAAAGAATGAAATATTAAAACAAATATTAACATAATAAAACAAGTATTAACACATAGGAATAGCATGTCAAGTATGATACATAAGGATAAAAACGACATATATGTTTAGAAGGCTCAAAGAGAATAAATAAGAAACACATAAGGTGGAATGCATGTAGTTTCAAGCAAAACATAAGAATAAGGCTCTAAAACTATAGACTAGGCAAAAGCATTCCTACTTTTCCTAATTCCCTATAGTTATGGCTCTGATACCAATCTGTCACACCCCAACCGATGGCGGAAACATCGGGATAAGACGAAGTGTGTAGATTGCAAGAGACTTCATAACACTATGTGACAATATTAATTAAATTCAAATTTCATTTCAAGACTAATTGTCATACAAGATTAAAATAAAAATAACAACATTGTTTCAAATTGTAACATAACAACAAAAGGTAGATTAATCTAGGTGTGTATCTAGTCCACCCTAAATCTTGTTTCATCTTGTAACATCACTTCATCAATTAACCTGCAACATGTATTAAAATAGAGTTCAATGCAAAAGCAAAGGCGAGTATACAAGTTTTGTTACATAGCATAAATAGAATAAAAAGTGCTCATATCCAACATGATTCATAATATGTGAGTACTAGTATGCAAATATGGCGTACAATATGTTCAAACCCAAGTATAAAAACGTTAAAATAGCCTAATCCCAATAGAGTAGCGGGAGGTAACATGTTTAACTTAACAATACCCCAAGTCTAACGGGCGGTGCGTTAATCCTATAGCGCTATAATTGTTAAGGGAGGCTAGCAAAGTTAATGAGCATATATCGACCAAATAGTTTACATAGCATACGAGAATAACAAGTACCACACATAGTTTCATGTTAAGCATGGATAGAGTATGTTTAAAATAGTTTAAGTGTCATTTTGTATAATATATACATGTTGCATCCCAAAATGGTAAAAGGGAAAAGGGATCGAGTATACTCACAAAATTGCATATGCTTTCCGATTATCCAAAGTGACGAGCTTGTTGAGACTAGAAAGTTGAATGTGTTGGATTTGGAGTTTAAGAGGTGTTTACATAAGGTTCTAGGGATTTGGAGTTTAAATAACATGAAAATAAACATATGAAAATAATTATCTAACACCTATGACACTTGTTTTTGACACTATGAAACTCTAAAAGAGTTTAAATGTTTTCATGGAACAAGGTTCCATTAGAATCGTGACAAGTTGTCAAGGCCTAAGATGATACAATCTATTGACGGATGTCCGTTAGTTCGTCACCAAGAGTTCGATTTGTTCGAATTTTACATAAGTATTATATAGAGTATAGTATATCATATAAGTCAAGCATGAGGTAGAAGATCGAAGTCTTCATTTAGGCACCTCTAAGTATTATAGAATTCATACATGAGGTAGGAAGAACAAGCTTCCATTTAGGCACCTCTATTGTTCATCACTACACTTGTTGTTATAAACAACAAGGAGGGTCATGAACTTACAAGAATAATGAAATACAACATCTAATCTATGAGAAAACATCAACAAGTGAGTGGAGTTTTATGAAAGATAGCCCAAGCTAGTCTAACAATCACACATTCATCAAGTTTCAAACTTGAACACTTCTTGTGGGTAAAACCCTAACCAAAACAGAATGTGTGTGAGGTTTTAACCTCTGATTTAACATTTCTCAGCCTTGTTTTTAAGCCCAACTAATCATTCGATTGATTATGAGCATTAGGACATAGGTTTGAGATGAGTTATACTCAAGTTCAACTAAGATTAACAATGTTTTAGATGAAAACAGAAAAGTCAGTCAACTTTGGGGCCTTTTTGGTGACGTTCCAGGGCCTGGTTTTCCATGGAAAACCAATGGAAACGTAGCTAAGGTCAATCCAAAGAAGTAGAAAATAGAATCGTGTGAATCGGACAAGAAATGAAGTAGTTATTCCCTCTTGAAAATCTTGCTACACTTCTGTCCGAATTTTTATTTTTAGCAACTTTTGAGATGGATTTGAGTGTGATTTTGTGGGTTTGTAAAGTGTATGAAGCTTGGAAGAGGTGTGGTATTTATAGGGAAGTGATTAGGTTAGGTAGTGGTTGTGTAATTAATGTTAAAAGATGATTTAAACTAAAAAAGAACACAAAAATCGCGCTAAAACGCGTGCTGAAAGGGGTCTGATCGCTGATCAGGCCATTTAATGAGTGTATTAATGATTTTCGCTGCTGGATTTGTTTAATGTGAAGGCCCTGGTGGAGTGGTTGAGCGCGTGACTGATGAAGCTGTTGACCCGTGATGTGTGCAAAATGCAACATATAAATTACATCAATTGTGGCATAAAACTAACCCTTTTTTAGTACTAATGTTGGAACTTCAAGTGTCTAGTGTAATACTTTTTATTTCTAATCTTTTCACACTTTTTACTTGGTTTTGTATTAATGACTTTAATAACTAGTGTAATACTTTTTATTTCTAATCTTTTCGCACTTTAGTACTAATCCGACCCTTTAGGATTGTATCCTTGCTGACTCAAACTACTGGGTTGAGGGTAACGTCACCTTCAAAAGAGGGGCCTACTACAATAACTAAGACAATCTCTTAAATAAGTGCAAAAGTGCGGAAATAATCAAAGGTTACACTATACACGACTCGGAACCAAGTGATTCATCTTGTCGATCTGTTTTTCTTTTATTTTTATTTTTCAGCATTTTAATTAGTTTTTATTTTTCTTAGCTTAAAACATTTTTCTAAACGTTTTGATTTGATTAGACGTTGAGGATAAACCGGTACTAAAAGCTCTTGTGTCCTTGGACGACCTCGGTATCTTACCAACACTATACTACGCTCACGATGGGTGCACTTGCCCATATGTGTGTTTAGTGTTAGTAGATATCGTGTTTTATAAATTTAAAACTTGGCTAAAGAAAGTGTAAAAGGGCTTAAAATATACTTAAATTCATATACACACTTCACACGCATCAAGTTTTTGGCGCCGTTGCCGGGGACACAAAGATTTTAAGAAAGTTAGGAATCAAAGGCCTAATCGTTTTTTTTATTTTTCATTTTTTTAGGATTTTTCTTAGTTTTTCAGTTTCTGCAGAGCTCAGCACGGGCCGTGCCTGGTCGGACATGGGCCGTGCCCAGCATTATCACTGGCAGTTTTTATTTTCCGAGTTACAGAGAGCTGAGCACGGGGCCGTGTCGGTGCAACACGGGGCCGTGTCCAACTCCCAGTAACAGGGATCCGGAGAACAATTACTGTAAATTTGACCACGGGTCGTGTTCACTGAGCACGGGGCCATGGTGAACCTTCTGACCAACTTTCTTTTCTGTTTTTATCGCAGGACTTGGAACCTTGGCGCCACATTTGAACTTCCTACGTACTGCATGAGCTCCAGTTCTAGTAGAGACATAAAATAACCTCTAGAAGAACCCGAACGCTTTCTCAAAAAAAGACTTAAAGCTAAAAATCAAGAGAAAGTTTCGGGGGACCCACTTCCAATGGCGGATCAACGTACCATCATGGATTACCTACGGCCCACCGTAGGTAATCTCGGCGCCGCTATCAATGCACCGAATGTAGAAGCCAATAACTTCGAACTTCGACCGCATTTGATACAAATGCTTCAAAACTCCGCAACTTTTCATGGGCTTGCGGACGAGGATCCCCATCTACATATTACTAATTTCTTAGAAATATGTGATACCTTTCGGATCAATGGAGCATCAAATGACGTCATCCGCCTTCGAATGTTTCCATTTTCACTAAAAGACCGAGCTAAGGCTTGGCTTAACACCCTCCCAGTTGGCTCGGTAAACACCTGGGATGAACTGACCCAAAAGTTTCTATATAAGTATTTCCCTCCTGCTAAAACGGCTAAATTAATGACTGAAATTAATACATATTCACAAGAGGATGGGGAATCCTTATATGAAACTTGGGAAAGGTTCAAGGAGCTACTAAGAAAGTGTCCTTATCACGGTCTTGCGGTATGGCAACAAGTATCCACTTTCTACAATGGGTTGTTGCCACACACAAGACAAACACTTGATTCTAGCTCCGGGGGACTTTTAGGTAATCGTCGCCCAAATGAAATATATAATCAAATTGAGGAAATTGCTCAAACCAATTTTCAATGGCACACTCCCCGAGGTAATAAATCTATTGCCCCGGGCGCCCATAAGATTGATGAAAGCACTTCTTTACAAGCCCAAATCGAGGCCCTCTCTTCAAAAATAAAAAAGCTAGAAATGACAAAAACGGCCTCGGTTATGGCTTGTGAAGGGTGTGGTGGGCCACATGAAAATTGGAGTTGTATGAAAGAATTAGATGAACAAACAGAAACGGTAAACTACATTGATAAATAGACCTAGGCCGTCGGGTCCTCCAACGGGTCCCTACAACAAAGGATGGCGTAACCACCCAAACCTTGGTTGGAGAGATCCCGGCAATAGTAGTAACCAACAAAACCAACGAATAACTTTCAACAACCACAAAACTTTTCTCAACAACAAGGTGGACGAGAAAGGCTTGAAGATACTGTATCTCGCCTCATCTCCGACACCGAAAAGAAAAACTCGGATCGATTTCAGCAATTGGAATCAAATTTTAGAAATCAACAGGCTAGCATTCAAAACATTGAAAAACAATTAAATCAAGTAGCTCAAAATTTCTTCGAGAGACCTCAAGGCGCGTTACCTAGCAATACCGAAACCAACCCAAAAGCACAAGTACATCTCATCACGTTGAGAAATCGAACCGTGGGTCCTGAGGAGGCTCCATTACCGTCAGATGAAAGAAGCCAGTCCAGCCAAACCACGACTCCACCCACACCCCGACCAGAAAAGGCTTCTTTACCAAATCAAGAGCCCACCAAGACTCCTCCGAGTCCGTACCCCGGTAGGTTAAATCGTCAAAAGACCGATGAGCAATTCGCAAAGTTCGAAAATTTACTAAAACAATTGCATGTTAATATTCCTTTTATCGAGGTACTTACCCAAATGCCTAAATATACAAAATTTATGAGGGACTTCCTCACTCATAAAAGGAAAATTGAATCATTGCAATTAGTTAACTTAGGCGAAGAATGCTCCGCCTTAGTACTCAACAAACTTCCACAAAAGAAAATCGATCCCGGAAGCTTCACAATTCCTTGCTCGATTGGGGAATCCCCCGTCCGTAATGCATTAGCCGATCTTGGGGCTAGCATTAACCTCATGCCCACATCAATGTTCAGACGACTCGGCCTAGGAACAACGAGTCCTACAAAGATGAGCATACAACTCGCCGACAGATCCGTTAAAATTCCACAAGGTGTCGCTGAAAACCTATTGGTTAAAGTTGACAATTTCGTTTTCCCAACCGACTTTGTCATCCTAGACATGGAAGAAGACACCGATGTTCCTCTCATCCTCGGGAGGCCATTTCTAGCCACTGCCAAAGCAGTGGTTGACATGAATGACGGAACACTAACGTTGAAGTTTGGGGACGAGGAAGTAAAGTTTGGAGTTGGAAAGAGAGTAGAAGACGAAAACCCGGTCGACTACATGAAGGTCATAGACTCAAGCTTGGATGACGCTCTCCGACGGTGCAACATGAGATGCGAAACATCCCACTTGAGTGACATATGACCAGGCTTTGGGTCTAGCCAAGGACCCTTATAATTTGGGAATTTCAAGTTCTAACAAGGTTATATTTTTACGAATTTACAACCGATAGCGTCGTGATAAAAAGAACCAACATAAGAAAATTATGAAAAGGCATGACAAGCTTAGTTAAAATTTAATTATATATACTTGATCACATAAAAACCCATTCCCACAAAAGTGAGTTTTGAGCCTTTATTGAGCATACAAATATATATCTTTAAATTAAATGCTCATTTTTCGTTTCTTGTGTGAATAGCCGCTTGGTTCTTACGACTCTAGAACTTGCCATGACGATACATTCTCGGTCCTTACCAACTTAAACCCGAGTAAGTAAATGATGGAGGCATTAGGACTAACCCTTTTTATTTCTACACCATTATTTTTTCTTTTTTTTACCACCTACCCAAAATCCCCCTAGTTAGCCCCTTTGAGCCTAAACCTTTTCATTTCATAACCCAAACAAACACCCTTTCACCCACTAAAACCTTTTTCATTTTTAACCCTTTTGTTTTAGTAACTAGCTCGGTTCTTTATATGACTTTTCAAAAAAAAAAAAGTTGATTATGAAGCAAAAGAAAATAAACAAACAAGTTTATCAAAAATAACTTTGTTTGAATAATAGCTTAATCAAAATAAAAGTTACAAAAATAGAAAGTCTTACGAAAACCGACGCTTGTTACGTTTTTTCGCCCTTTTCTACTAACCACTAACCCAACCACCTACCTTTAACCCAAGCCTAACCCTTCACCCAAAAAGTCCTCTTGATATTTACAAAGGTATATAAGTTAAAAAGGAGGAGGATTGATTGTTTGGCAAGCATATGGTAGGAGAAAGTTCCATGCCGCTCTCGAGTGATCCACAAAAATACATTTTCGGCCGAGTGTTGAGTGATCCCCGTGAGGTATGTGAACTTGTATATAAATAAAATTTTAAAGAGGCATGTTATGCCCTAATAAGTAATTTATCTTATGAAAAGTTTTAAATAAATCATGACGAATAAGATTGTAAATAAATAAAAATAAAACTAAATAAAGAATCTTGGAAATCCCGACACTCTATGACAAGCCCAAAAAACCTTCTTTTCTACCCATTCTATTTGGGAGTGCAAAAGCCACATATTAAAGAGTTTTGCTTGAGGACAAGCAAAGATTCAAGTGTGGGGGTATTTGATGTGTGCAAAATGCAACATATAAATTACATCAATTGTGGTATAAAACTAACCCTTTTTTAGTACTAATGTTGGAAAAAGTGTGCTTTTGTCTTCCTTTTGTATTTTCGGGATTAAATGAGCTCAAATTAATAAAAGAAGCAAAAAGACAGCAAAATCTAACATAAATACAAGAAAAGGAACAAACGTGACATGCCCAACCCCACGACAGCATCTTCCTAAGCAAAACAAGAAGACAGAAGACTGAACACGCCCCGTGCTCAGCCAGCACGGGGGCGTGCCCAAGCGTCAGCAGAAAAGACAAAGTGGTAGAAGCTTCTGTTGCCCACCACGGGGCCGTGGTCAACTATAAGATTCGCACAATCCAGGAAAATCTTCATAGTACAAAGATTCTTCTACACACGGGGTCGTGCCCAGCGGACACGGGGCCGTGGTCAACTAATACAGACAAGAGCAATTAATGAAGACAGAGAAGGATGTGGACACGGGGCCGTGCCCGAGCTTCTGTTCAGCCTATAAATAGGAGTGCTTGGCTCAAGCTCAAACCATCCCTTGGCACACCACCTCTCTCACACTTCACCCACCACCCACCACCACCATAACACCATCATCCATTGTCCATCATAGAGTGTGTGAGTCGTCTCGGGATCCACGATTGATCGTAAGAGTTCTTGACAATCAAGGCCATGTTTGCCTAAGTCTCTTACATCACTTGGTGAAGACAAGTGTCTAGTGTAATACTTTTTATTTCTAATCTTTTCGCACTTCTTACTTGGTTTTGTATTAATGACTTTAATAACTAGTTTCTTATGTTGAAGGTGATTCTTCCGTATCGTTTGTCCGTGGTGTCTTGACATTATTTTACTGTCTATATAAAATAAAAGATTTTCACCATTCGTATCTTCACGGTCTATATGGAGGTATGTTGGCTACCTGGTCGGGGGTTAAGGGAACGGTTTGGTAAGAGTCTTGCCATTGTTCAGCGTTTAGAGGTCCTGCAATGGACCTGGGTCAAATTTAGTAGGATCTCCTTCAATACTTAACGGTATTGGATGGCGGGGGTCCAAACTCTTTGATCCCCTCATAAGTTAAACTACTATTAATACTATAACCCGGCTATTTAGGACTGTATCCCTGCTGACTCAGACTACTTAGTCGAGGGTAACATCACCTCCAAAAGAGGGGCCTACCATAATTTGCATTAATAACTTAATTCATTATCTTTCAATAATCCGACCCTTTAGGATTGTATCCATGCTGACTCAAACTACTGGGTTGAGGGTAACGTCACCTTCAAAAGAGGGGCCTACTACAATAACTAAGATAATCTCTTAAATAAGTGCAAAAGTGCGGAAATAATCAAAGGTTACACTATACACGACTCGGAACCAAGTGATTCATCTTGTCGATCTGTTTTTCTTTTATTTTTATTTTTCAGCATTTTAATTAGTTTTTATTTTTCTTAGCTTAAAACATTTTTCTAAACGTTTTGATTTGATTAGACGTTGAGGATAAACCGGTACTAAAAGCTCTTGTGTCCTTGGACGACCTCGGTATCTTACCAACACTATACTACGCTCACGATGGGTGCACTTGCCCATATGTGTGTTTAGTGTTAGTAGATATCGTGTTTTATAAATTTAAAACTTGGCTAAAGAAAGTGTAAAAGGGCTTAAAATATACTTAAATTCATATACACACTTCACACGCATCAAGTTTTTGGCGCCGTTGCCGGGGACACAAGGATTTTAAGAAAGTTAGGAATCAAAGGCCTAATCGTTTTTTCTTATTTTTCATTTTTTTAGGATTTTTCTTAGTTTTTCAGTTTCTGCAGAGCTCAGCACGGGCCGTGCCTGGTCGGACATGGGCCGTGCCCAGCATTATCACTGGCAGTTTTTATTTTCCGAGTTACAGAGAGCTGAGCACGGGGCCGTGTCGGTGCAACACGGGGCCGTGTCCAACTCCCAGTAACAGGGATCCGGAGAACAATTACTGTAAATTTGACCACGGGTCGTGTTCACTGAGCACGGGGCCATGGTGAACCTTCTGACCAACTTTCTTTTCTGTTTTTATCGCAGGACTTGGAACCTTGGCGCCACATTTGAACTTCCTACGTACTGCATGAGCTCCAGTTCTAGTAGAGACATAAAATAACCTCTAGAAGAACCCGAACGCTTTCTCAAAAAAAGACTTAAAGCTAAAAATCAAGAGAAAGTTTCGGGGGACCCACTTCCAATGGCGGATCAACGTACCCTCATGGATTACCTACGGCCCACCGTAGGTAATCTCGGCGCCGCTATCAATGCACCGATTGTAGAAGCCAATAACTTTGAACTTCGACCGCATTTGATACAAATGCTTCAAAACTCCGCAACTTTTCATGGGCTTGCGGACGAGGATCCCCATCTACATATTACTAATTTCTTAGAAATATGTGATACCTTTCGGATCAATGGAGCATCAAATGACGTCATCCGCCTTCGAATGTTTCCATTTTCACTAAAAGACCGAGCTAAGGCTTGGCTTAACACCCTCCCAGTTGGCTCGGTAAACACCTGGGATGAACTGACCCAAAAGTTTCTATATAAGTATTTCCCTCCTGCTAAAACGGCTAAATTAATGACTGAAATTAATACATATTCACAAGAGGATGGGGAATCCTTATATGAAACTTGGGAAAGGTTCAAGGAGCTACTAAGAAAGTGTCCTTATCACGGTCTTGCGGTATGGCAACAAGTATCCACTTTCTACAATGGGTTGTTGCCACACACAAGACAAACACTTGATTCTAGCTCCGGGGGACTTTTAGGTAATCGTCGCCCAAATGAAATATATAATCAAATTGAGGAAATTGCTCAAACCAATTTTCAATGGCACACTCCCCGAGGTAATAAATCTATTGCCCCGGGCGCCCATAAGATTGATGAAAGCACTTCTTTACAAGCCCAAATCGAGGCCCTCTCTTCAAAAATAAAAAAGCTAGAAATGACAAAAACGGCCTCGGTTATGGCTTGTGAAGGGTGTGGTGGGCCACATGAAAATTGGAGTTGTATGAAAGAATTAGATGAACAAACAGAAACGGTAAACTACATTGATAAATAGACCTAGGCCGTCGGGTCCTCCAACGGGTCCCTACAACAAAGGATGGCGTAACCACCCAAACCTTGGTTGGAGAGATCCCGGCAATAGTAGTAACCAACAAAACCAACGAATAACTTTCAACAACCACAAAACTTTTCTCAACAACAAGGTGGACGAGAAAGGCTTGAAGATACTGTATCTCGCCTCATCTCCGACACCGAAAAGAAAAACTCGGATCGATTTCAGCAATTGGAATCAAATTTTAGAAATCAACAGGCTAGCATTCAAAACATTGAAAAACAATTAAATCAAGTAGCTCAAAATTTCTTCGAGAGACCTCAAGGCGCGTTACCTAGCAATACCGAAACCAACCCAAAAGCACAAGTACATCTCATCACGTTGAGAAATCGAACCGTGGGTCCTGAGGAGGCTCCATTACCGTCAGATGAAAGAAGCCAGTCCAGCCAAACCACGACTCCACCCACACCCCGACCAGAAAAGGCTTCTTTACCAAATCAAGAGCCCACCAAGACTCCTCCGAGTCCGTACCCCGGTAGGTTAAATCGTCAAAAGACCGATGAGCAATTCGCAAAGTTCGAAAATTTACTAAAACAATTGCATGTTAATATTCCTTTTATCGAGGTACTTACCCAAATGCCTAAATATACAAAATTTATGAGGGACTTCCTCACTCATAAAAGGAAAATTGAATCATTGCAATTAGTTAACTTAGGCGAAGAATGCTCCGCCTTAGTACTCAACAAACTTCCACAAAAGAAAATCGATCCCGGAAGCTTCACAATTCCTTGCTCGATTGGGGAATCCCCCGTCCGTAATGCATTAGCCGATCTTGGGGCTAGCATTAACCTCATGCCCACATCAATGTTCAGACGACTCGGCCTAGGAACAACGAGTCCTACAAAGATGAGCATACAACTCGCCGACAGATCCGTTAAAATTCCACAAGGTGTCGCTGAAAACCTATTGGTTAAAGTTGACAATTTCGTTTTCCCAACCGACTTTGTCATCCTAGACATGGAAGAAGACACCGATGTTCCTCTCATCCTCGGGAGGCCATTTCTAGCCACTGCCAAAGCAGTGGTTGACATGAATGACGGAACACTAACGTTGAAGTTTGGGGACGAGGAAGTAAAGTTTGGAGTTGGAAAGAGAGTAGAAGACGAAAACCCGGTCGACTACATGAAGGTCATAGACTCAAGCTTGGATGACGCTCTCCGACGGTGCAACATGGGATGCGAAACATCCCACTTGAGTGACATATGACCAGGCTTTGGGTCTAGCCAAGGACCCTTATAATTTGGGAATTTCAAGTTCTAACAAGGTTATATTTTTACGAATTTACAACCGATAGCGTCGTGATAAAAAGAACCAACATAAGAAAATTATGAAAAGGCATGACAAGCTTAGTTAAAATTTAATTATATATACTTGATCACATAAAAACCCATTCCCACAAAAGTGAGTTTTGAGCCTTTATTGAGCATACAAATATATATCTTTAAATTAAATGCTCATTTTTCGTTTCTTGTGTGAATAGCCGCTTGGTTCTTACGACTCTAGAACTTGCCATGACGATACATTCCCGGTCCTTACCAACTTAAACCCGAGTAAGTAAATGATGGAGGCATTAGGACTAACCCTTTTTATTTCTACACCATTATTTTTTCTTTTTTTTACCACCTACCCAAAATCCCCCTAGTTAGCCCCTTTGAGCCTAAACCTTTTCATTTCATAACCCAAACAAACACCCTTTCACCCACTAAAACCTTTTTCATTTTTAACCCTTTTGTTTTAGTAACTAGCTCGGTTCTTTATATGACTTTTCAAAAAAAAAAAAGTTGATTATGAAGCAAAAGAAAATAAACAAACAAGTTTATCAAAAATAACTTTGTTTGAATAATAGCTTAATCAAAATAAAAGTTACAAAAATAGAAAGTCTTACGAAAACCGACGCTTGTTACGTTTTTTCGCCCTTTTCTACTAACCACTAACCCAACCACCTACCTTTAACCCAAGCCTAACCCTTCACCCAAAAAGTCCTCTTGATATTTACAAAGGTATATAAGTTAAAAAGGAGGAGGATTGATTGTTTGGCAAGCATATGGTAGGAGAAAGTTCCATGCCGCTCTCGAGTGATCCACAAAAATACATTTTCGGCCGAGTGTTGAGTGATCCCCGTGAGGTATGTGAACTTGTATATAAATAAAATTTTAAAGAGGCATGTTATGCCCTAATAAGTAATTTATCTTATGAAAAGTTTTAAATAAATCATGACGAATAAGATTGTAAATAAATAAAAATAAAACTAAATAAAGAATCTTGGAAATCCCGACACTCTATGACAAGCCCAAAAAACCTTCTTTTCTACCCATTCTATTTGGGAGTGCAAAAGCCACATATTAAAGAGTTTTGCTTGAGGACAAGCAAAGATTCAAGTGTGGGGGTATTTGATGTGTGCAAAATGCAACATATAAATTACATCAATTGTGGTATAAAACTAACCCTTTTTTAGTACTAATGTTGGAAAAAGTGTGCTTTTGTCTTCCTTTTGTATTTTCGGGATTAAATGAGCTCAAATTAATAAAAGAAGCAAAAAGACAGCAAAATCTAACATAAATACAAGAAAAGGAACAAACGTGACATGCCCAACCCCACGACAGCATCTTCCTAAGCAAAACAAGAAGACAGAAGACTGAACACGCCCCGTGCTCAGCCAGCACGGGGGCGTGCCCAAGCGTCAGCAGAAAAGACAAAGTGGTAGAAGCTTCTGTTGCCCACCACGGGGCCGTGGTCAACTATAAGATTCGCACAATCCAGGAAAATCTTCATAGTACAAAGATTCTTCTACACACGGGGTCGTGCCCAGCGGACACGGGGCCGTGGTCAACTAATACAGACAAGAGCAATTAATGAAGACAGAGAAGGATGTGGACACGGGGCCGTGCCCGAGCTTCTGTTCAGCCTATAAATAGGAGTGCTTGGCTCAAGCTCAAACCATCCCTTGGCACACCACCTCTCTCACACTTCACCCACCACCCACCACCACCATAACACCATCATCCATTGTCCATCATAGAGTGTGTGAGTCGTCTCGGGATCCACGATTGATCGTAAGAGTTCTTGACAATCAAGGCCATGTTTGCCTAAGTCTCTTACATCACTTGGTGAAGACAAGTGTCTAGTGTAATACTTTTTATTTCTAATCTTTTCGCACTTCTTACTTGGTTTTGTATTAATGACTTTAATAACTAGTTTCTTATGTTGAAGGTGATTCTTCCGTATCGTTTGTCCGTGGTGTCTTGACATTATTTTACTGTCTATATAAAATAAAAGATTTTCACCATTCGTATCTTCACGGTCTATATGGAGGTATGTTGGCTACCTGGTCGGGGGTTAAGGGAACGGTTTGGTAAGAGTCTTGCCATTGTTCAGCGTTTAGAGGTCCTGCAATGGACCTGGGTCAAATTTAGTAGGACCTCCTTCAATACTTAACGGTATTGGATGGCGGGGGTCCAAACTCTTTGATCCCCTCATAAGTTAAACTACTATTAATACTATAACCCGGCTATTTAGGACTGTATCCCTGCTGACTCAGACTACTTAGTCGAGGGTAACATCACCTCCAAAAGAGGGGCCTACCATAATTTGCATTAATAACTTAATTCATTATCTTTCAATAATCCGACCCTTTAGGATTGTATCCATGCTGACTCAAACTACTGGGTTGAGGGTAACGTCACCTTCAAAAGAGGGGCCTACTACAATAACTAAGATAATCTCTTAAATAAGTGCAAAAGTGCGGAAATAATCAAAGGTTACACTATACACGACTCGGAACCAAGTGATTCATCTTGTCGATCTGTTTTTCTTTTATTTTTATTTTTCAGCATTTTAATTAGTTTTTATTTTTCTTAGCTTAAAACATTTTTCTAAACGTTTTGATTTGATTAGACGTTGAGGATAAACCGGTACTAAAAGCTCTTGTGTCCTTGGACGACCTCGGTATCTTACCAACACTATACTACGCTCACGATGGGTGCACTTGCCCATATGTGTGTTTAGTGTTAGTAGATATCGTGTTTTATAAATTTAAAACTTGGCTAAAGAAAGTGTAAAAGGGCTTAAAATATACTTAAATTCATATACACACTTCACACGCATCAACCCGGGTTCGACTCCCGTGGTCATCAGTTTATTTATTTTTTTGTTTTAAAAGCCTAACTCTTCCAGTTATAAGCGCAAATGATCCCTGTAAGTTTAAAATTCAGTAAATACTCAAATAGTCCCTAGACTTTAATCCACTAACTTATGTTATGTTATTTTTTTTAATAGGAACTAACTTTACAATTAACTAACCGAATTAGTTTGTATTTTCTAACTTTAAAATCTAACGAGACTAACTAGATTATTAAAAAAAATAAATAAACTTTTAAATAGTAAAATTAACTGGTTTAATTAATTTAAACAATTGATAGATGACCATGTTTATAATGAATTTAATTAAAGCTAAAAGACTTCTCAACGATTAATCATTTCGCGAAACTTCCGAATTTTAAGAATTAGGATCCGAATTTCATTATTAGATTAAAGAGTATCAAGTGTCGATAAAGAATCAAGAATCCTTGAATAATATTTCATTCAAACGAGAATTTAATTATCAGTTGCACATAAGACTAACGTGAATACACGAACATGATTAAAATAACTTTGTTTTCATTATGATCAATAGTCTCGAATTACAAATGAAACGAAAGTAGATCACAAAGGGAGTACAAGTGTTTAAATATGGAAAGTACAACATGGCTTGCTAAAATAAGAAAGTGCGAAAATGCGGAGCGTTACATGAGCCGAGGCCGAGGCACTTCCAACAAACGATGGAAGAGTCGTCGTAAGATTTCTGAAAAGATTATTCTCTCGTTTTGGAACACCAAAAGCACTAATAAGTGATAGAGGTACCCATTTTTGTAACCATCAACTTGAAATTTTTTTAACAAGGTATGGGGTCTATCACCGGGTCTCAACGGCATATCACCCTCAAACAAACGGACAAGCCGAAGTGACTAATAGAGGTTTAAAAAGAATACTTGAAAAAAACCGTAGGGTTAAATAAAAAGGAATGGGCTGATAAATTAGACGATGCTTTGTGGGCTTTTCGAACAGCGTACAAAAGAACAATAGGTACAACCCCATAAAAGCTTGTCTATGGAAAAAGTTGTCATTTGCTAGTAAAAATTGCACACAAGGCCTACTGGGTAATTAAAAAATGTAAACTAAGACTTAGAAATTGCCGGTAAAAATCGATTTTGCCAACTAAATGAATTAGACGAATTAAGGAATTATGCATACTCTAACTCCGAAATTTACAAGGAAAGAATGAAAATTTGCATGATAAACACATTATACCTAATGAATTTCGGGTATGGGATCAAGTTCTATTGTTTAATTTACGACTTCGATTATTTCCTAGTAATTTAAAGTCTAGGTGGTTAGGACCTTTTTCCATCACCCATATTTTCCAACACGGTGCAGTCGAAATTAAATCTCGGAATGGAATTCCATTCAAAGTCAATGGCCAACGGCTAAAACTCTATCAAGGATTTATTGAGGATGAGGAGGAAGAAATCTCGCTGCAAACGGTTGAAGAATGAAACGAAAGATCATTCATCAACATCGTACCTTGTAAGTTATGAACCTCGGGAAAACTTCTAAATCGGTAAGATTTCTAAAACCACAGTTTCGGGAAACAGGGCACTCACACGAGCACTAAATATATATATATATATATATAGGGAGAGAATCATGAGAAAACTACATATAAATGAGAAAACTATAAAACTAACTAAAAAAACCTAAAAAACATACCAATTTTTTATTACAATTTTTTTATAAAAAAATCGCTAGTTTTTATATACAAAAAAAAATTTCAAAAAAAAAAATAATAATAATTTTGTTGTACTGCACATGTGTATGTGTACTACACATGTGTAGTATTACACATGTGCAATACAACAAAAAACTTTTTTTTATTTTTTATTTTTTGAAATTTTTTTTCCATGCATAAAAAGATGTGATTTTTTTATAAAAATTTTTAAAAAAATTGGTATGTTTTTTAGGCTTTTTTAGTTTGTTTTTGGTTTTCTCATTTAAACTAGTTTTCTCATGATCCATCCTCTATATATATATATAATATTTTAAGTTTTGCCCACCCACTGGGCCGTGTCCAGCGGACACGGGGCCGTGTTCGCGCAACTGTCGGGATAAAACCCTTTTTTTTCAAACAGTTTCTTCATTCCACACGCCCCGTTTCCCCACAAACTCTCTGGTTCCGGCGAAAATTCTTGCAGATTTCTACGTTCCCCCAACTTTTAACAACGTTAAGGTATGATTCTATCCTTATAATTAGTTAGATTAAGTACTTGCATGTAGTTTAACATCAAGATTTGGGGAAAAACCTAGGGTTCTTCAACTTGAACCGGATGAAACTCCAAATTTTTGCTTAGATCTGTTAGTATTAGCATAGATACATGTTATAGGAAGTAAATCAACTTGTATTGTTTGTAGATTTGCCCGATTTCTCACAAAAACCCCAAACCCTTGTTTTTGAACCGAAAAAGATGAAATTGAAGGGGTAAACGGTTTGTTTTGGTAAAAATGGCACTTGGGGTTTAATTTTCGGGGAAAACCGCCCCTACTAGACCAAAAATTTTCAACTTTTCGGGACCGGGTCGAAAAATGGAAATTTTGAGAAACAGACACCTGGACACGGGGTCGTGCTCAACGAGCACGGGGTCGTGTCCAGCCAAATTCAGGCAAACATGGAGCGTGTCCGCTGAACACGGGGTCGTGTTCAGTCGACTGTTTTCAGTTTTCTTCGAAAATTTCACTGTTTCGTGCTAATTGTTTGGTGTTTTCTTTCAGATGGCCAAGAAATTTACCAGATTCAACGCAAGTGAGTTGGCTGCTCAGGCGCGTTACGATGTATTGAGAACTAGGCCCGAAGAGAATTCCAGACAAGTGTGCATGGGCACTCTTGAAGCAGTGAACCAAATTGACCAGTTCAACAACATTGTCACCGGCCCACTACGAGTGGCTCTTTGCACTCGGCTTCACTCCGTGCATGAATACAACATGGAATTGTACAACACGTTTGTTCTTAAGCCAAGAGCGGATCCGTTCGACAATGATGGGGTAGAGTTCCGTTGTAGAGGGACCTTGTACTCAATCTCAGTCGCACAATTTGGGGCAATAGTCGGGTTGTACTCGGAAGAGGATGCTGGCGATGAAGAGAACAACGGGGGTCTACGCGAGATTATGGAAAATCAACGCCAAGCTGCTTGGGCTCAAATCGGGGAGGGCAACTATAACCCGAGCCAGACTAGGAGCAAAATGTTGTGGGACCCTCTCTATCGCTACATCCACAGGGTTCTCAGCTACTCTCTATGCCAGAGACACGATAGTGGTGGTGTTGTAGGGTTGCGTGATCTTCTAGTCCTCCATTGCATTCACACCCGTACCAACCTCGATGTTCCATACCTGCTACTCCGAAACATGCACTTGAACCAGCTTGCGACTCCCCTGACTCCTATCCTGTTTGGATGGTGGATTTATCGGCTTTTCAAACACTTTGTGCCAAGGATGCCGAGATCCTTCCAAAAGGGATCGTGGTCGGGAAAGGTGGATATGGTCATTTGCCGCTCCATGAACTTGATCTATGAAGCGGATGACGGGACGGTCAGATTCCAAATGGTTCAAGGGCATGCATGGAACCCTCAAGAAGCACTCGTCCTACACGCGCCACACATCCGTCCTCCTCCCCAGTAACACTACCAGCACCAGGGTGATCCGGGTCAATCCTCCTCTCAAGGAGGAGGTTTTCCTAACTTTCAAAACTTACATGATTTATTGTAGGAAAACCTTATGTGCACCAGGAACACCTACAACATGGCCAGCAACACCTACGCCCGAGTCGGAGTGATAGAGAGAAATATCTCCGACATGCAGGATGGTATTGGAAACATCCGGGAGTATATGGCGGGCCACAGAGGGGATGATGATGATGAGGACGAGGACATGGATTGAGTGGGAGGAGTTGGAGGTAGCATCACACGGTTGGAGGTCTAACAGGTTAACCCCTTTATCTCAAAAACAATTTCATGGCCCGCGTGCCATTTGTTGAACAATTTACTTCCCTTAACACTTTTTAATTTTCTGCATTTCCTTTCTTTTCAACTTGTGGTGTGGATGATGAAACTTTGGTAAATTAGGATGTTTGTTATTGTTTGGTGTGGTATTTATTAGTAAAACAGGTACCTACGAAGCTTAAAGCACTAAACATTAGTGCTACTAAAGCCAGGACAGCAAAACCGAAGGCAGAAACCTGTTTTAAATGTTTGCAGTTTGTCCACACGGGGTCGTGCCCAGCCGACACGCCCCCGTGTCCACCGCCCAGACCTGCTGTTAGTCTACTTTTTGCAGATTTTTGCCCAACACGGGGTCGTGTTCACCAGACACGCCCCCGTGTTCACCTTCTGTAAGTCCTCGTTACTGCCAATCTAACCACGAGGCCGTGTTCATCCGACACGGGGTCGTGTCCAGATGCCTAGTAACTTAAATTTTTGTTTTAACACACCTTTTTACACATTAAATCAACCTAAAAACTTATTTTTGGGACACATTGAGGACAATGTGTAATTTAAGTGTGTGGGGGGATGCTAAAACCTTGAATTTTGCAAGTCCTCATTACAAGCTTTACACAAAACTCTATTGGAACCGCTAAACACCCCAAATTTTTTTCAAAAACTTTTTCGTTTTTTTTACTTGTCTTGGTTTAAATTGGGAATAACAAGTTCTAAAAAGGTTATATTTTTACAAATTTACAATCGATAGCGTCGTGATAAAAAAAACCAACATAAGAAAATTATGAAAATGCATGACAAATCTAGTTAAAATTTGATTATATATACTTGATCACATTAAAAACCCATTCCCACAAAAAGTGAGTTTTGAGCCTTTAATTGAGCACACAAGTACATATCTTTAAACTAAATGCTCATTTTTCGTTTCTTGTGTGAATAGCCGCTTGATTTCTTACGACTCTAGAATTTGCCATGACGATACATTCCCGGTCCTTACCAACTTAAACCCAAGTAAGTAAATGATGAAGGCATTAGGACTAACCCTTTTTTTTATTTCAACACTATTATTTTTCTTTTTTTTACCACCTACCCAAAATCCCCCTAGTTAACCCTTTTCATTTCTAAACGCACAAAACAAACACCCTTTACCCACCAAAACCATTTTTCATTTTAAACCCTTTATTTTAGTACAAGGCTCGGTTTTCATGTGACATTCCTTATCAAAAAAAAAAAGATGAAAATGAAGTCTAGCAATAAAACAAACAAGTTCCTCAAAAGAAACCTTGTTTGAAAAATACTTCGTTTAAATAAAAAGTCACAAAAATAAAAGTTTTACGAAAACCAACGCTTTTTACGTCTTTCGCCCTTTTTTCTACTAAGCACTAACCCAAAACCACCTACCTTTAACCCAAGCCTAACCCTTCCCCAAAGTCCTCTTGATATTTAAAAAGGTTTATAGTTAAAAATGAGGAGAATTGATTGCTTGGCAAGCATATGGTAGAAGTAAGTTCCATGCCGGTCTCGAGTGTTTCACAAAAATACATCTTTGGCCGAGTGTTGAGTGATCCCCCGTGAGGTATGTGAACTTGTATATAAATGGAATTTTAAAGAGGTATGTTATGCCCAAATAAGTAATTTCTCTTATGTAATGTTCTAAATAAATCATAACGAATAGGATTGTAAATAACATAAAAATAAAGCCTAATAAAGATCTTGGAATCCCGACACTCAAGACAAGCCCAAAAACCTTCTTTTCTACCCATTCCATTTGGGTGTGTAAGCCACATTAAAAAGAGTTTTGCTTGAGGACAAGCAAAGATCGTTTTCAGCGGCGTATCATGCTTCCCTCCGTGCACTATGATCGTTTCTTCATCTGCCAGTGGGATGCGGATGGTCTTCTCATGGCAAACGATCTCGGCTTTGCTACTCGATAGCCAATCCATTCCCACTACCACATCAAAGCTTCCCAGCTCGACAGGTAGTTAGTCTAACATAAACTCGTGCCCTCCTAATTCAATTACACAACCTCTGACCACTTCATTAGCTTCTACTAACTCTCCATTTGCCAATTCGATTTAGTACGGAATATTTAATTTACTAGCGGCTATCCCAAGCATATTCTTAAATTCAGTAACAACATTGGGATCCTGGCGCGCTTCCCTCGCTTTGATATTGAAAACCCTTCCACGCGCTTGATTCAATTCTGGGCAGTTCCGCTTATAATGCCCAATATCACCACAGTTAAAGCAACCTGGTCTTTGCCCGTTTCCACCTCCATTCCCAGCTTGATTTGCATTGTTTCCATGGTTTCCATTTCCTTCATTGTTTCCTTGTACACGATTCCCATTGCCACCACAATTATTGTTTCTATTACCATAACCTCCTTGGCCTCCCTGGCCTGCACTAGCCCAGCAAGAATCCTTCAGGTGGCCAAGTTTTCCACAAGCTTCACATACTATCGGCCAGAATGATGACGTTGGCAGGAGTTACACTTGGGATGAGTACCCATATAGCCTTTTCCTTTCTTCCCAGCACCGGTTGCAGCTTGGAGCGGTGTGCTTGGCTCTCCTTCCTTGCCAACACTGCTTGTACCCTGTTTGAAGTTCGAAAACTTCCTTTTATTACCCCCGGACGACTCTACGTGAGTCTCCTTCTTCTTTGAACATCCGAAAACTTGTTCAGGCGGATGGCTTCCTCAGTAAGAGACACGCTCAGATCGATAGCCTATGTGATTGTTCCAGCCTTCCAGGCTTGGAAGTAGTGACCATACTCATGATCTGTGGAGCTGAACCCCAGACAAAGCGCTCGATTCGCTTGAATTCCGGTGTAACCATGTATGGCACAACGTGGGATAGATCATGAAATCTTTGAACGTACTCCGAAATCTTGGGACCGTCCATCCTTAAATGCCAGAACTCAGTCTCCAACCTTTGTATCTCAGCACGAGAACAATACTTCCTTCGCATCAACTCTTTTAACTCAGGCCATGTCCATGCGTAAGCAGCAGCTTCTCCCAAAGTCTGTATTTGTAAGTTTCACCAGGACAGGGCTCCGTCCAAAAATAGCCCAGAAATGTAAGTCATTTGCAGGTCTGGCGCGCACTTGCTTATTCGGAGAACAGAGTCTGTTTTCTCAACCCATCTTACAAAAGCATCAGCACCTCCGGTGCCGTCGAAGTTTACGGGCTTGCAGTCTAGGAACTGCTTGTAAGTGCACCATGCACATACGTTAGGATATAAAATTGGTATTAGCGGACGTGCTATAAATATCCAAATGTAATGGTAATATGTCTGAAGTCACTTGGCATTACCATGAGGTGGGTTGTTGTTGCCGTTATTACTTGAATGGCTCCCGCTCGTTCCTCCTTGTGAGGCTGCATTCTGCGCTATGACGGCAGCAATGATTCCTTGAAGTTATGCCTCGTTGGCAGGCATGCGCGTCTCGCATCTTGGTGGCATCTTCTAAAAGATGGTTCACGTATAGTAAGTAGAGTGTACATATGTATACAACAATACCAACACATAACATCTCATGTTATAAATCAACCACATAACATCTCATGTTATAAAACATAATCAATCAATAATCAACCCAACATATAATGAGATCGCTGGACGTATTTAGGAATCTTTAGTCCGTCCATTTTCAAATTCCAGAACTCCACCTCAAGCTTCTGGATGCCAGCCCTAGAAGAGTATTTCTCTTCCATCATTTCTTTGAGCTCGTCCCAGCTCAATGCATAAGCAGCATCTGTGCCAAGGGTCTGAACCTGAAGGTTCCACCATGAGAGTGTGCCATCTAGGAATAACCCCGAGATATAGGTAACACTCTGTTGGGGCGAACAGTTACTCATTCTTAGAATGGAGTCAATCTTTTCGGACTAACGAACAAATGCCACGGCGCCTCCTGCTCCATCAAAGTTCAAAGGCTTGCAGTTTAGGAACTGCTTATAGGTGCAGTCAGTTGGAGGGTTATTTCCAGTAATGCCATCGGTGTGCTTAGAGCGGAGGGCTTCATGTCGTGCATTTGCCTGTGAGATGCGTTCCTGCAACTCGGCTTCTGTCCTAAGTAGTGTACTGGTGTCTGTGTCACGCCTGGGTGGCACTCTTCTGTCGAAATGGTATGAAGCGTGTTAGACAACATTTCAGTTGTCTATGAGATACATAGCACCATAAGCCATCATGTAATCACCCAATTTCACACGTAAATATACTCAATGTATGAGTGAGGTAATAGTTTCTGAGCCTTCACATAGGCTTGCCAATTTGGCTTGTTGCTTGTAATAGAATGAACTCGAGGCTACATCGCCTAGGTCATTCGTGTTTTAGTTATTTCCTGCTACATGGGTTTTCATTAGCTTGACCCGCAGAGTCCACCAGGATTTCTGTGCACTACAAGCCGTTATTACGTGGGCCCCCGTAATAATAGATTGTCTTGCACAGTTACCCCAATTTTCTCTCGTCCAAGCAGATGATCAATCAAGGAGCAACAGCAGGTGCATCGACATGAACAGGGTCATGCTCCAATGCGGGGTCAGGAGCAACGCCTGGCTCAGGGGCCACGGCTGGCTTCGGATCAACAAACTTCATCTCAAAATCAGCTGGATCAACAAACACAGGGGTTACAGGATCCTCCAAGGGCTGGTCTAAGTGTATGAACTCAATGTCATGGTCTGGATCAAAACCAGGTGGAAAAACAGGATCATTCTCAATATCGTGATCGTACTCAAGGTTGTGTGTGGGAACCGGTGCAGCTGATGACGCCATATCAGGGTCGGCGTCGTGTGAGTGGTGCTGCACTCCCTGTATATGCGAAGATGCGGACGCCACAGACTCAAATGAGTTTGGGACAGGTGAATGAGCATGAGCCTCCTCTGCAGGAGCGTCAGCAAGCAGTAGGCTGCCACCAGCCGCAATAGGGCCTCGCCCTCAAGTGGGTCCTCCTCTAATAGTTCGACATCGTCGTCAGAGACAACGTCGGGGGGCATATGAACAATGGGATAAGCTGCAAGGCGAACAGGAGCAGGGATCACCGCGAGTGGAAAATCCCCAACAAGATGGCCATCAGCAGGCTCTGCTACGACATCAGGCAGCGCAAAGGGCTGAGAGTCGTCATCGTCTGTGCTGGTAGTATCGGAAATGTACACCTCGTGCTCTGATGAAACTATGTCGCCTGATACTATGGCCATGGGATCTGTAGTGTCCGACTCTCCAGTATCTGATGAAGGCATGACGTTTTGTAACACAAACACACCTATGCGCAAATAATCAATCATATAGTCAAATAAACACATTAGTCACCAAGTAAGCAATAAAATAATTCTCCTAGTCCCACTAGCCACCCAGCCTCTCAGACTGCTCTTCCTAGTCCCACTAGCCAAATTCTCCCAGCCTCTCAGACTGCTCTTCCTAGTCCCACTAGCCTATCCTCCCAGCCTCTCAGACTGACTCCCTAGTCCCACTAGACAACTACCTCGGTCTCCTATACCAAGCCTCGGTCTTCCAGACCGAGCCTCAGCCTCCCAGACTGAGCCTATAAATAATAAATAAATGTGCTCAACGTTTGTTTGTAAAAAGTTTTGGATCTGGACTTAAGTGGTTTGCAGTGTAAAAATGTTTTCGTGAGAGCCCTAGTGATCATAGTCTAGACTCGAGAAGGAATCTTAGTTCGCTATGATCAGAGCTCTGATACCAAGCTGTCACACCCTGGCTTTGCGGAAGCGTGGGTTAATTTGGTGTGACTTCTTAATACCATAGCTTAATCACAACAAAGCTATATGAAAATAAAACCATGCAGATCATCCATTGATTTAAGTTTGTAAAGTAAAATACCACAACATTGTCTTAATGCGTTGACACATGTAACGGAAGTTACAACCTGATAACATAAAAACTTTGTTCTTAAAACGCAACCACAAATATAACATAAACACTTGTTTAAGACTTGCGACTCGTCCAGGTAAAAGTCGCAATCCCTAAACGTGGATGATCCCGTAACTCTAACACAGCGGGAAAACGTAGCATACCGTGCCAGATCCTTAGTTCCCTGAAATACATGTAAGTTGGAAAAATCAACAATAATGTTGAGCGAGTTCATGTGTAAGTGGGTATGTATAAATCGTTAAAAATGTACCCGTATAAATGTATGTTCTTGGTATGTAGCAGTAAGGAAAAAGAGATCGATTAATGTGTAGCTAATACATTAATATGTGACATGGCCTAGGAAGCACTCAAACATGTAACGCGGATTTCATACCGGTCCTTCCGGCGGAACGACATAGTCACCACATGCAGCCACACGCTGGGCCATGTGTGGGGCTCGCAACACCCGATAGATCTATCACTCATGCCTCTCGGTCCTTATACAAGGATTAATGGTCTTACGATAATAGCCTATCCATTCACGTGATCTAGTAGTAAGTTCCTTAGCTAATCATACCGTGTATAAAAAGTACTCGTAATCATAGTAACATGTATTTCACCCCCGCAGTTTAGAAAACTGAAAACAGTTAAGAGAAAAGGGGGACATGAACTCACAGTAATGTGTCCTCGATAACAGCAACTCAAACTCGGTCTGCAACACGACTACCTACAATGTGCTAATATCTATTAGACGAACGGCCGTGCCTTAGCTTAGAGTTTTAACGTTCTTGGGGAAATAGTTAGACAACTCTTTCGTGTTTATATTTCTTGGTTATCGTATACATAGATTCCTTCCCAAGGATGGGGTATTCGTACATGTATTATGTATTTGGTGACTTAAAGTATTGACAAAATACATTTTCAAGTCTCATTTCCAACACTTTAAAGTTTTATGTCAAAACTCATGGCGAGGTTTAATTCCGAGAAATAAAGTTAAACATACTTGTTAGAAAAATAATTGTTCTAAGTCTTGGTATTTTTAGAAGAATTCGCCAGAACTTCCCTAAAAACGGGAGTGTCCGTGCTAATACGCACATCTTTTTCTTTTTGAAATCAACCCATGATCATCAACAATCAACCCTTACGTTTTAACACGCAAAACACTACCCTTGTCGTTTTAGTTTCAATATGTGAAAAAATGGACTGTTTTCGGACGAGTAAATAAAATACTTAACTTATTCCAAAAATTCTCAAATTTTTGCGGAACGTCATAATCGACCCACAAATTATTGTGTAAAAATTTCGGGGTCTAGTTCATTATCAGTAATTTATAGAAAATCGTTTACCGAACTGTGATCAGATTTGTTACATTCTGATCACAGTTTACGGAAAAATTCGTCAAAAATTCCTTGTAAGTCCGTTTATCGAAATTCCAGTTCAAGGGTCACAAATACATCCGTGACCATCTTTGATAAAAGTTTCAGGGGCTGGTTCGGTTTAGGTTTCAAGTTGTGACTGAAAACGTTTGACCCATTTTACTGCAGTTAAAATCAGCCTTAGCTGCTGTCACGAAAACAGATTTTTAAAATAGTAACCGACCTCAGAAAAATACGATTCCAGCGCCATTTTCTTCGTTTTTCGATAAGACACGATTTAGGCTTTTGAAATTTCGTTTTTCGAGTTTTTAAAGTTCGTTTACAGCCTGTTGAAGGCGGCTTGAAAAGTACATCAGCATGTTATTTCCCGGTTTAAACATTACTAAATCGCATCAACGGGTGTCCGAACAATGGATTTAGCAAGAAAACAATTTTTAAACATCAAGTATGATTTAACCAACCCTCAAACCCACAAGATTCCGCTTCATGATCCAGACACAAGTAACTTTTATGTAGCTTTTATGTTTATAACTCTTGTTTCATATTTTTCTAGTATTCTTGTAATTTAGTGATTTAGACAACAATACATCATACTACAAGTCATAATTTTGAACAAGATGAAATCAAGTGTAAAGAAACTTACTACTAGCCTCTAGCTAGGGACGAAAACTAATGAAGAAATGTGAAGAAAAGATGGTGTAATCGGCTAGAACAATGCTCCTTTAAGAGTCCTTCAAGATGTAACCTCCATTGATCCTTCTAAGCTTGAATGGAATGTATAAAATGAAGGAGATGATGATGTTTAGGGGTGGTGATGGTGGTTTCGGTTTGGGCAGCCGAAAATGAGAGAGAAAGGAGTGAGATGGAGTGTGAAATCTTGTTGAAATGATGTTTGTAAGATATGGCCATACTTATACATGATCTTGTATATCTTTGATACTTACACAAGAAAGCAATCCAATAAACAATTCAAATATAATCTTATCAAATATTTGAAGTATGGATGGATGGATATGAGGGGCCCCACTTGGGAACTAAATCGTTGGGGGGGGGGGGGGGGGTATAAGTGAAAAATTGTGACTAAATGCAAGTAAAGGTAAGTTAGGATGTAAGTAATGTGGTGGATTGATTTCTAGCGGGTGTTATGGCATACGGGGATCATGAAAAGCCAAAAGTAATAAAACAAAATGTCTGACAAAAATTTAGTGTCCCGGGTAATGTCCGGTTATCCGGTTAAATACCGTTCCGTTAAAGCGTTTAATTAGTTCGTAAGGACCTTTTATGTATGTTTTTGCAACACAAATTATTTCCGGCACTTAGGAAAATATACGGGACCGTTCTGCAATGTTTTTGCACTTTATTAGTAATTTAAAATGCTGAGTTTTATATTAAAGTGCAAAATTTTTGTACTTAAAGTACGTTTTAGGCACATCCGGTCACTATAAACTTCACCTAGTGACGCAGTTCTACAATCCTCACCTCCCTACACTCACTACCAGTGTAGCAATCTATTTCCGGCTCATACTGGCCTTAGAGGCAGTGTCTGCCTGATGCTGGTTATGTCAGCATGTTTAATGGGTATCCCGTATAGTGTGCTCACTGTGGTTTTTGTGCATCAAGGTTGTCACTGATGGTTGTGTATAAATAATAGAATGACAGTATAAAATGTGATGCATGAGCATGTATGTATCAGAAATCAGTAAGCAGTTTAATCACAGTTGTAAGCAAGCACAGTAATTAAGCAGTAAATAAATATTAATTAATTCGTACGGATACCTGGTTTGGTGAGGGTTGTCACATTCTCCCCCCGTTAAAGAAATTCCGTCCCGAAATTTAAGTTCTGCTACTAGATGCAGTGTTCTTAGGAAATAAATGGGGGTATTTCTCTTTCATTTGATCCTCACGTTCCCACGTGAATTCAGGTCCATGCCTAGCATTCCAACGAAATTTGACGAGTTTGACACTGCTCCTGTGAGTCTTATTAACCTTCCAATCTGTGACCTCAACAGGTTCTTCAGTAAAGTGGAGCGTGTCATCGATATGTACTTCGTCAGCAGGAATGATCACTGTATCTTGTGTTGTACTCTTTCTCAAATTGGATACATGGAATGTATCGTGAACACCATGGAGTTCAGCAGGTAGGTCCAACTTGTAGGCTACAAGCCCAATCCTTTGCAGAATTCTGAAAGGGCCAAAGTAACGCGGATTCAACTTCCCACGCTTTCCGAAGCGTGCCACACCCTTCCAGGGTGAAACTTTCAATAAAACCATGTCTCCAACCTGGAATTCCAGATGTTTCCGGTGCTCAGATTTAATTGTGAGCCAAAAGCTTCTTGGAAGGATTTCCAAATCCTTGATATGAAACGTCCATCTCTATCAGAGATGATCGAGAGAGGTACTCCATGGCGCGTGACGATTTCTCTCATGTAAATTTCAGCCAACTTGCTCGTATTATCCTTCTCCCTGATAGGTAAGAAGTGTGCTGACTTCGTTAATCGGTCCACTATTACCCAAATAGTGTCATGACCTCTTGGCGTTCTTGGCAACTTTGTAATAAAATCCATGGAGATTTGTTCCCATTTCCACTTGGGAATCTCAGGTTGTTGCAGAAGTCCTGAAGGCTTCTGGTATTCCGCTTTCACCTTAGCGCACAACAGAGGAACCCAAATCCTTTTCTCAAAACATAACGTTCCTTACTCGTTTGGCACCAATAGCTTCTCCATCCCACGGAGATATTCTTCTTCAAGATTTCTTTCCTTAAGAGCTTCTTTTTGCGCGGCACGAATGCGCAAGAAAAGATCGGTTTGGATAATCATTTCTAAAGCCCTAACCCTTATGGGCTTGATCCTCTCTTTTCGACTTAGGGCGTCGGCAACCACATTCGCCTTCCCTGGATGATACTTTAACTCGCAATCGTAATCATTCAACAATTCGACCCAACGTCTTTGTCTCATATTCAACTCCTTCTGGTTGAAAATGTGTTGTAGGCTCTTATGATCTGTAAAAATTGTACATTTCGTACCATATAGGTTGTGTCTAGCTCCAAATCGTGTGTGGTATAGTTCCTCTCATGTACCTTCAACTGACGTGATGCATAAGCAATAACCTTCTGGCGTTGCATCAACACGCAACCCAATCCTTGACGCGAGGCGTCACAGTATACCACGAAATCGTCAGTACCTTCCGGTAGTGCTAGAATTGGCACATTGCAGAGCTTATCCTTCAACAGCTGAAACGCTTCTTCCTGTTTGATTCCCCAATCAAACTTCTTATCTTTCTGGGTGAGGAGCGTCAATGGTTGAGCGATCTTCGAAACATCCTCAATGAACCTTCGATAGTAGCCAGCCAAACCCAAGAATTGTCGAATCTCGGTTGGCGTCTTTGGCGTTTCCCAATTCTTGATCGCTTCGATCTTGGTTGGATCCACATGGATTCCATCTCCATTCACCACGTGTCCAAGAAATTGGATTTCATGTAGCCAAAATTCGCACTTAGAGAATTTGGCATACAGCTGTTCTTTCTTCAGCAGCTCCAAAATAGCTCTTAAGTGCTGTTCGTGCTCAGCCTTTGTCCTTGAATAAATCAAAATGTCGTCGATGAACACAATCACGAACTTGTCCAAGTACGGCTTGCAAACTCTATTCATCAAATCCATAAAGACTGCAGGTGCGTTTGTCAACCCAAACGGCATAACAAGGAACTCGTAGTGTCCATAACGAGTTCTGAAGGCTGTCTTCGGGATACTCTCCTCTTGTATCCTTAACTGATGGTATCCAGATCGCAAATCGATCTTTGAGTAAATCTTGAACCTTTGAGTTGATCGAATAAATCATCGATTCTTGGCAGAGGGTATCTATTCTTGATAGTCAACTTATTGAGCTCACGGTAGTCTATGCACATACGGAAACTACCGTCCTTCTTCTTAACGAACAGTACTGGAGCTCCCCAAGGTGAGAAGCTTGGCCTGATGAATCCTTTATCCAATAGCTCCTGGAGTTGTGTCGACAACTCCTGCATTTCCGATGGCGCAAGTCTATACTGTGCCTTGGCTACAGGCGCGGCGCCTAGAACTAAGTCTATACGGAACTCCACTTGCCTCTGGGGTAGCAATCCTGGCAAGTCCTCAGGGAAGACTTCAGGATACTCCCTTATGACATGGATGTCTTCAATCTTAGGTTCAGCAGCTTCCTTATCCACGACGTGTGCTAAGAATGCGACACATCCTTTCTTCAAGCACTTTCTAGCCTTCAGGCAGCTAATAATTCTCAGCGGCGTATCATGCTTCCCTCCGTGCACTATGATCGTTTCTTCATCCGTCAGTGGGATGCGGATGGTCTTCTCATGGCAAACGATCTCGGCTTTGCTACTCGATAGCCAATCCATTCCCACTACCACATCAAAGCTTCCCAGCTCGACACGTAGTTAGTCTAACATAAACTCGTGCCCTCCTAATTCAATTACACAACCTCTGACCACTTCATTAGCTTCTACTAACTCGCCATTTGCCAATTCGATTTAGTACGGAATATTTAATTTACTAGCGGCTATCCCAAGCATATTCTTAAATTCAGTAACAACATTGGGATCCTGGCGCGCTTCCCTCGCTTCGATATTGAAAACCCTTCCACGCGCTTGATTCAATTCTGGGCAGTTCCGCTTATAATGCCCAATATCACCACAGTTAAAGCAACCTGGTCTTTGCCCGTTTCCACCTCCATTCCCAGCTTGATTTGCATTGTTTCCATGGTTTCCATTTCCTTCATTGTTTCCTTGTACACGATTCCCATTGCCACCACAATTATTGTTTCTATTACCATAACCTCCTTGGCCTCCCTGGCCTGCACTAGCCCAGCAAGAATCCTTCAGGTGGCCAAGTTTTCCACAAGCTTCACATACTATCGGCCAGAATGATGACGTTGGCAGGAGTTACACTTGGGATGAGTACCCATATAGCCTTTTCCTTTCTTCCCAGCACCGGTTGCAGCTTGGAGCGGTGTGCTTGGCTCTCCTTCCTTGCCAACACTGCTTGTACCCTGTTTGAAGTTCGAAAACTTCCTTTTATTACCCCCGGACGACTCTACGTGAGTCTCCTTCTTCTTTGGCTCAACATCTGAAAACTTGTTCAGGCGGATGGCTTCCTCAGTAAGAGACACGCTCAGATCGATAGCCTGTGTGATTGTTCCAGGCTTGGAAGTAGTGACCATACTCATGATCTGTGGAGCTGAACCCCAGACAAAGCGCTCGATTCGCTTGAATTCCGGTGTAACCATGTATAGCACAACGTGGGATAGATCATGAAATCTTTGAACATACTCCGAAATCTTGGGACCATCCATCCTTAAATGCCAGAACTCAGTCTCCAACCTTTGTATCTCAGCACGAGAACAATACTTCCTTCGCATCAACTCTTTTAACTCAGGCCATGTCCATGCGTAAGCAGCAGCTTCTCCCAAAGTCTGTATTTGTAAGTTTCACCAGGACAGGGCTCCGTCCAAAAATAGCCCAGAAATGTAAGTCATTTGCAGGTCTGGCGCGCACTTGCTTATTCGGAGAACAGAGTCTGTTTTCTCAACCCATCTTACAAAAGCATCAGCACCTCCGGTGCCGTCGAAGTTTACGGGCTTGCAGTCTAGGAACTGCTTGTAAGTGCACCCTGCACATACGTTAGGATATACAATTGGTATTAGCGGACGTGCTATAAATATCCAAATGTAATGGTAATATGTCTGAAGTCACTTGGCATTACCATGAGGTGGGTTGTTGTTGCCGTTATTACTTGAATGGCTCCAGCTCGTTCCTCCTTGTGAGGCTGCATTCTGCGCTATGACGGCAGCAATGATTCCTTGAAGTTCTGCCTCGTTGGCAGGCATGCGCGTCTCGCGTCTTGGTGGCATCTTCTAAAAGATGGTTCACGTATAGTAAGTAGAGTGTACATATGTATACAACAATACCAACACATAACATCTCATGTTATAAATCAACCACATAACATCTCATGTTATAGAACATAATCAATCAATAATCAACCCAACATATAATGAGATCGCTGGACGTATTTAGGAATCTTTAGTCCGTCCATTTTCAAATTCCAGAACTCCACCTCAAGCTTCTGGATTCCAGCCCTAGAACAGTATTTCTCTTCCATCATTTCTTTGAGCTCATCCCAGCTCAGTGCATAAGCAGCATCTGTGCCAAGGGTCTGAACCTGAAGGTTCCACCATGAGAGTGTGCCATCTAGGAAGAATCCCGAGATATAGGTAACACTCTGTTGGGGCGAACAGTTACTCATTCTTAGAATGGAGTCAATCTTTTCGGACTAACGAACAAATGCCACGGCGCCTCCTGCTCCGTCAAAGTTCAAAGGCTTGCAGTTTAGGAACTGCTTATAGGTGCAGTCAGTTGGAGGGTTGTTTCCAGTAATGCCATCGTTGTGCTTAGAGCGGAGGGCTTCATGTCGTGCATTTGCCTGTGAGATGCGTTCCTGCAACTCGGCTTCTGTCCTTAGCAGTGTACTGGTGTCTGTGTCACGCCTGGGTGGCATTCTCTTCTGTCAAAATGGTATGAAGCGGGTTAGACAACATTTCAGTTGTCTATGAGATACATAGCACCATAAGCCATCATGTAATCACCCAATTTCACACGTAAATATACTCAATGTATGAGTGAGGTAATAGTTTCTGAGCCTTCACATAGGCTTGCCAATTTGGCTTGTTGCTTGTAATAGAATGAACTCGAGGCTACATCGCCTTGGTCATTCGTGTTTTAGTTATTTCCTGCTACATGGGTTTTCATTAGCTTGACCCGCAGAGTCCACCAGGATTTCTGTGCACTACAAGCCGTTATTACGTGGGCCCCCGTAATAATAGATTGTCTTGCACAGTTACCCCAATTTTCTCTCGTCCAAGCAGATGATCAATCAAGGAGCAACAGCAGGTGCATCGACATGAACAGGGTCATGCTCCAATGCGGGGACAGGAGCAACGCCTGGCTCAGGGGCCCCGGCTGGCTCCGGATCAACAAACTTCATCTCAAAATCAGCTGGATCAACAAACACAGGGGTTACAGGATCCTCCAAGGGCTGGTCTAAGTGTATGAACTCAATGTCATGGTCTGGATCAAAACCAGGTGGAAAAACAGGATCATTCTCAATATCGTGATCGTACTCAAGGTTGTGTGTGGGAACCGGTGCAGCTGATGACGCCATATCAGGGTCGGCGTCGTGTGAGTGGTGCCGCACTCCCTGTATATGCGAAGATGCGGACGCCACAGACTCAAATGAGTTTGGGACAGGTGAATGAGCATGAGCCTCCTCTGCAGGAGCGTCAGCAAGCAGTAGGCTGCCACCAGCCGCAATAGGGCCTCGCCCTCAAGTGGGTCCTCCTCTAATAGTTCGACATCGTCGTCAGAGACAACGTCGGGGGGCATATGAACAATGGGATAAGCGGCAAGGCGCACATGAGCAGGGATCACCGCGAGTGGCAAATCCCCAACAAGATGGCCATCAGCAGGCTCTGCTACGACATCAGGCAGCGCAAAGGGCTGAGAGTCGTCATCGTCTGTGCTGGTAGTATCGGAAATGTACACCTCGTGCTCTGATGAAACTATGTCGCCTGATACTATGGCCATGGGATCTGTAGTGTCCGACTCTCCAGTATCTGATGAAGGCATGACGTTTTGTAACACAAACACACCTATGCGCAAATAATCAATCATATAGTCAAATAAACACATTAGTCACCAAGTTAGCAATCAAATAATTCTCCTAGTCCCACTAGCCTCCCAGCCTCTCAGACTGCTCTTCCTAGTCCCACTAGCCAAATTCTCCCAGCCTCTCAGACTGCTCTTCCTAGTCCCACTAGCCTATCCTCCCAGCCTCTCAGACTGACTCCCTAGTCCCACTAGACAACTACCTCGGTCTCCTAGACCGAGCCTCGGTCTTCCAGACCGAGCCTCAGCCTCCCAGACTGAGCCTATAAATAATAAATAAATGTGCTCAACGTTTGTTTGTAAAAAGTTTTGGATCTGGACTTAAGTGGTATGCAGTGTAAAAATGTTTTCGTGAGAGCCCTAGTGATCATAGTCTAGACTCGAGAAGGAATCCTAGTTCGCTATGATCAGAGCTCTGATACCAAGCTGTCACACCCTGGCTTTGCGGAAGCGTGGGTTAATTTGGTGTGACTTCTTAATACCATAGCTTAATCACAACAAAGCTATATGAAAATAAAACCATGCAGATCATCCATTGATTTAAGTTTGTAAAGTAAAATACCACAACATTGTCTTAATGCGTTGACACATGCAACGGAAGTTACAACCTGATAACATAAAAACTTTGTTCTTAAAACGCAACCACAAATATAACATAAACACTTGTTTAAGACTTGCGACTCGTCCAGGTAAAAGTCGCAATCCCTAAACGTGGATGATCCCGTAACTCTAACACAGCGGGAAAACGTAGCATACCGTGCCAGATCCTTAGTTCCCTGAAATACATGTAAGTTGGAAAAATCAACAATAATGTTGAGCGATTTCATGTGTAAGTGGGTATGTATAAATCGTTAAAAATGTACCCGTATAAATGTATGTTCTTGGTATGTAGCAGTAAGGAAAAAGAGATCGATTAATGTGTAGCTAATACATTAATATGTGACATGGCCTAGGAAGCACTCAAACCTGTAACGCGGATTTCATACCGGTCCTTCCGGCGGAACGACATAGTCACCACATGCAGCCACACGCTGGCCCATGTGTGGGGCTCGCAACACCCGATAGATCTATCACTCATGCCTCTCGGTCCTTATACAAGGATTAATGGTCTTACGATAATAGCCTATCCATTCACGTGATCTAGTAGTAAGTTCCTTAGCTAATCATACCGTGTATAAAAAGTACTCGTAATCATAGTAACATGTATTTCACCCCCGCAGTTTAGAAAACTGAAAACAGTTAAGAGAAAAGGGGGACATGAACTCACAGTAATGTGTCCTCGATAACAGCAACTAAAACTCGGTCTGCAACACGACTACCTACAACGTGCTAATATCTATTAGACGAACGGCCGTGCCTTAGCTTAGAGTTTTAACGTTCTTGGGGAAATAGTTAGACAACTCTTTCGTGTTTATATTTCTTGGTTATCGTATACATAGATTCCTTCCCAAGGATGGGGTATTCGTACATGTATTATGTATTTGGTGACTTAAAGTATTGACAAAATACATTTTCAAGTCTCATTTCCAACACTTTAAAGTTTTATGTCAAAACTCATGGCGAGGTTTAATTCCGAGAAATAAAGTTAAACATACTTGTTAGAAAAATAATTTTTCTAAGTCTTGGTATTTTTAGAAAAATTCGCCAGAACTTCCCTAAAAACGGGAGTGTCCGTGCTAATACGCACATCTTTTTCTTTTTGAAATCAACCCATGATCATCAACAATCAACCCTTACGTTTTAACACGCAAAACACTACCCTTGTCGTTTTAGTTTCAATATGTGAAAAACTGGACTGTTTTCGGACGAGTAAATAAAATACTTAACTTATTCCAAAAATTCCCAAATTTTTGCGGAACGTCATAATCGACCCACAAATTATTGTGTAAAAATTTCGGGGTCTAGTTCATTATCAGTAATTTATAGAAAATCGTTTACCGAACTGTGATCAGATTTGTTACATTCTGATCACAGTTTACGGAAAAATTCGTCAAAAATTCCTTGTAAGTCCGTTTATCGAAATTCCAGTTCAAGGGTCACAAATACATCCATGACCATCTTTGATAAAAGTTTCAGGGGCTGGTTCGGTTTAGGTTTCAAGTTGTGACTGAAAACGTATGACCCATTTTACTGCAGTTTAAAATCAGCCTTAGCTGCTGTCACGAAAACAGATTTTAAAATAGTAACCGACCTCAGAAAAATACGATTCCAGCGCCATTTTCTTCGTTTTTCGAAAAGACACGATTTAGGCTTTTGAAATTCCGTTTTTCGAGTTTTTAAAGTTCGTTTACAGCCTGTTGAAGGCGGCTGGAAAAGTACATCAGCATGTTATTTCCCGGTTTAAACATTACTAAATTGCATCAACGGGTGTCCGAACAATGGATTTAGCAAGAAAACAATTTTTAAACATCAAGTATGATTTAACCAACCCTCAAACCCACAAGATTCCGCTTCATGATCCAGACACAAGTAACTTTTATGTAGCTTTTATGTTTATAACTCTTGTTTCATATTTTTCTAGTATTCTTGTAATTTAGTGATTTAGACAACAATACATCATACTACAAGTCATAATTTTGAACAAGATGAAATCAAGTGTAAAGAAACTTACTACTAGCCTCTAGCTAGGGACGAAAACTAATGAAGAAATGTGAAGAAAAGATGGTGTAAACGGCTAGAACAATGCTCCTTTAAGAGTCCTTCAAGATGTAACCTCCATTGATCCTTCTAAGCTTGAACGGAATGTATAAAATGAAGGAGATGATGATGTTTAGAGGTGGTGATGGTGGTTTCGGTTTGGGCAGCCGAAAATGAGAGAGAAAGGAGTGAGATGGAGTGTGAAATCTTGTTGAAATGATGTTTGTAAGATATGGCCATACTTATACATGATCTTGTATATCTTTGATACTTACACAAGAAAGCAATCCAATAAACAATTCAAATATAATCTTATCAAATATTTGAAGTATGGATGGATGGATATGAGGGGTCCCACTTGGGAACTAAATCGTTGGGGGGGGGGGGGGTATAAGTGAAAAATTGTGACTAAATGCAAGTAAAGGTAAGTTAGGATGTAAGTAATGTGGTGGATTGATTTCTAGCGGGTGTTATGGCATACGGGGATCATGACAAGCCAAAAGTAATAAAACAAAATGTCTGACGAAAATTTAGTGTCCCGGGTAATGTCCGGTTATCCGGTTAAATACCGTTCCGTTAAAGCGTTTAATTAGTTCGTAAGGACCTTTTATGTATGTTTTTGCAACACAAATTATTTCCGGCACTTAGGAAAATATACGGGACCGTTCTGCAATGTTTTTGCACTTTATTAGTAATTTAAAATGCTGAGTTTTAGATTAAAGCGCAGAATTTTTGTACTTAAAGTACGTTTTAGGCACATCCGGTCACTATAAACTTCACCTAGTGACACAGTTCTACAATCCTCACCTCCCTACACTCACTACCAGTGTAGCAATCTATTTCCGGCTCATACTGGCCTTAGAGGCAGTGTCTGCCTGATGCTGGTTATGTCAGCATGTTTAATGGGTATCCCGTATAGTGTGCTCACTGTGCTTTTTGTGCATCAAGGTTGTCACTGATGGTTGTGTATAAATAATAGAGTGACAGTATAAAATGTGATGTATGAGCATGTATGTATCAGAAATCAGTAAGCAGTTTAATCACAGTTGTAAGCAAGCACAGTAATTAAGCAGTAATTAAATATTAATTAATTCGTACGGATACCTGGTTTGGTGAGGGTTGTCACAAGGTTCTTGCCTTGTTCAGTGTATAGATCCTGCAAGGACCTGGGTCAAGCTTACTAGGACCTCCTTCAATACCCACTGGTATTGGATGGCGGGGGTGCGAATGGCTTGATCCCCTCATATGTAAACTAATATTAATACATTAACCCGGCTACTTGGGATTGTATCCCTGCTGACTCAAACCACTTAGCCGAGGGTAACGTCATCTTCAAAAGATGGGCCTACCACATTAGGCATTAATAACTTAATTAATTATCTTTCAATAATCCAACCTTTTAGGATTGTATCCTTGCTGACTCAAACTACTGGGTTGAGGGTAACGTCACCTTCAAAAGAGGGGCCTACTACTATAACTAAGATAATCTCTTAAAAAGTGCAAAAGTGCGGAAAACATCAAAGGTTACACTAAAGGCGAGTCGGATCCAAGTGATTCATCTTGTCTATCTGTTTTTTTTTCCAGCATTTTTAGTTTTTATTTTCGTATTTAAACCTTTTTCCAAAATTTTGATTTGATTAGACGTTGAGGATAAACCGGTACTAAAAGCTCTTGTGTCATTGGACGACCTCGGTATCTTACCAACACTATACTACGCTCACTAGGGGTGAGCAAAGGTCGGTTCGGTTCGGTTTTGAGCCGAAACCGAAACCGTAACCGCTATAATCGGTTTTTACATTTCTATAACCGATCGGTTTCGGTTATTTCGGTTCGGTTTTTTTCGGTTATTTTTCGGTTTCGGTTCGGTTTCGGTTATTTCGGTTAAATAACCGTTTTTTTTTTCTTTCATTACTAGATGTGCAGTGTGCTATCATATGATTGTGTACTAATTAATAAATACTTGATTTAGAATTTAACTAGTTTTTACCAACTACACAAGACATCAGTAGATTATGTATATTATATCATCAACTAAAAACTAACATGCAAGTAACAACTAACAAGGATTTCCATTAATAGTTACAAACTTTTGAACTTCATTTGATTATTAGGCCTTGTGTGTTATTATTAATGTTATGTATTGGGCTGGGCCTACTAGGATGGGTTAAAGACTATAACATATTAACAACTAGTGTGGGTTAAACTGTTAAAGGATTAAGGCTAACAAGTTAACAACTTAAACATAAAACATATGTATCGGGCCTTGTAACGTATCGGTTCGGTTATTGGAAATGGATATCCAAAAACCGAACCGAAATTTTCGGTTATTAAAAATTCGAAAACCGAACCGTCGGTTTTTACTTCGGTTCGGTTTTGTCGGTTTTTTCGGTTACATTTCGGTTTTCTGCTCACCCCTAACGCTCACGATGGGTGCACTTGCCCATATGTGAGTTTAGTGTTAGTAGAATATCGTGTTTTATAAATTTAAAACTTGACTAAAGTGGTAAAAAGGGCTAAAAATATACATAAAATTATATAACGTTACACACGCATGAATGATGTTGAGTTTTAACATTTGCATACCAATGGGAGTGGGTTTCTTCGGTGGATTGATCCTCCAATTTCATATCCCAGATGTGAGAGGCTTGTACCATCCCTGCTAAGCAAAAATAAGGATAATGCGAATTAAAGGTGTTGAAGGCAAAGGAAGTTGCTGAGAGGGGGGTTGAAGTTCAAAGACTTAAGTTTCTGTTATGTTTTTCATGGTTGTTCTTTGTGTTCTGTGTACTGATTTGGTGATGTAGTTGCTTTTTACTTTTACTCTGACTTGCACTGTAACTCTCTCTGTTTCTCAACGGCTTGTAATATTTATGAAACGGTAACTTTTTGAATTTGGTTCTATAAATCCACTTGTTTATCTTGTGTGGTGATTCCAACAGCTAGCAGTAGTGAGAATGGAAAAGCGAGGTAAGAAACGTTTACTTCCTTTCTACTATCACCAAACAGGGTATTAGATAAGAAAGAGCAGTTAGCTTGTGTGGAAACAGAGTTTGAATAAGACTTAGTGGATGTTGCTGAAGGGTTTTTGTGGACCGGTCAAACAGAGCTTCTGTGGAAACAGAGGTGGTGTGGAAACAGAGCGTATATGTTATAAGGATTTCTAAATTGTGGAAACAGAGGTGGTCAAACCATAATAGTCTTCAGGGTCAAGGTAGATGTCATCGGGTCTTACCCTCCAAAAACCCCCAGCCATTTTCGTCCTGAAGTTTCAATCGGACCTGCAAGTAGCGTTGCTTACTGGAGAAGAAGGAAGGACATTATTGTGCAAATGAAATAAGGGCTTTAACATGGATGGTATATGTTATAAGGATTTCTAAATTGTGAAATTACGCATGTTATTTGCATAATTACGCACGTTATAATGCATAATTACGTACGTTATAAAAAAAAACAAAACCCACATGCCACCAAACATGAAAATTACGCATGTTAAACTCAAAATTACACATGTGTTGTTTCAAAACCCTAATTACGTATGTTATATACATAATTATGCACGTTATAAAAAATAAGGAATGACACACGTCTCAATCATCTGCTCACTTATCTTTGCATGATAAATTACTATTGAATTATAAACTTTCTCCACATAAGTAACCGTTTGCGTCACTTGCAACAATTCTTTGATCCTAATATTCTTTCATCCTCCGTGTTCTATTTTCTTAATTGTAACATGACAACTATAGCATTCTATTTACACGTAATATCAATCGTATCTTATCACAAAATATCGTTTAATTTTTTTAACGACAAATTTCTTTTAATCTTTCTCATATGTGGGATTTGAACCCAAAACCTCTCTTCTACCTCCCAAGCCCAGATGTTTAAAGATTTTGCCTTTGTCAATGGACCACCATCTCATAATTTCTAAATCTTCGTTACTCTAACGATTTAATAATTTTTCATTCAACTAGTGTAATACACAAGTTTCTAGTCTAATAATGTAAGAATTTGTTACTAATCATATTACAAATTAGATTTAATTTCTTTTATATTATTTACTTTTATCAGCTAACTCACACCGAATCCCCCCACTTGTGACCTAGTGGTCAGAGGTTTGGGTTTTCAATGCAGACTAAAGTTCAATTCTCACTTGTTTCATATTGGGGTGGTGGATATAGACAATGAAGGATTTGGACTAGGCATTGTGTGGGGTTGTCAGTTCGATTCCTGAGCCCAACTGAGTTTTCGTCCCACCGTGTGTTACGCCAGAGAGTTTTGCTCATGTGGTGGCACAACGATTGTCAAGTGACAGCCGACGGTATGGTTTCTTGGGGGAACGCCCAAAAAAAGCCAAACTTTAAAGCCATCGTGGGTCCGGTTAAGACAACATAGTCTGGCCAAAGTAAGGCAATACGAGACTCTCCGATTTAAAGAGTGTGGTAACCTTATACATAAAAAAAAAAAAAAAAAAAACTCACACCGAATGAATTTATTCTGAAATCTGCACAAATGTTTACTGTGTGACTAAGGATCTTTCGATAATATTATATCATACAAATTGGTGTGAACAAGAAGCTCAAATGATAAAGTATGAATAACTAAACACATTGACGTCTAAGAGCATTCTCATCCAATCCATCAAATTATACATACATTCCACTAAAAAACAACTCCTGTATCAATATATTTTCACTAAAAACAAATATTTTTTTTCTCTCCTTTTCAATTAAATAATATTATCATTACATTTTTCCCTCTCCTTCAGTCACAACCACTTTCAATATATATTAAAAAAATTATACTGGGTGAACAGTATCCCCCAAATATACAGATGAACAGTAACATTTTCTCTCTTCTCTACTCACAACCATTTTTTATACCCTTTATAATATAAAAACTACTCCTCACATATTTTGATGGTTTGGATGAGAATGCTCTAACACGGATCCTTTTTGACTTTTTCTAAACCCTGTGGCACTTTTTTCTTTGCCTTTACAATAAACTAATATGATTATATTATTCAAACTACTAATGCAAAACCAAAATAAGATTATTCGACATCAATCAATTTCATGGATTCTATACAAAGTGTAATGGAGAATTTTCAGACGTCGATGTTTTTTTTTATGATTAACACTACTGTTTTTAATTTTTTATTTAAAACAATTGACACCATTGACATGAAAAACCATTTATTTGTTCTACTAAAAAACCAAATTATATAAACAAAGGAGTTAATTACTGTTTTCGTCCCTATGATTTGTCAAAAATCACTATTTTAGTCCATTAGTTTAAAAATTGTGAGTTCAGTCCCTGTGGTTTCACTTTCGTAACCATTTCAATCCATTTATTTTGTTAGTAGAGGGACTGAAATGGTTACGAGGTGGACTGAAATAGTTACGAAAGTGAAACCACAGGGACTGAAATCGCAATTTTTAAACTAATGGGCTGAAATAGTGATTTTGAACAAAACACGGGGTTGAAAACAGTAATTAACTCTAAACAAAGACTCTATGTATTTTCTGTTAGTTAATTCTGTATGATATATATTCCAACTAGGTTATTGCCCCGTGTAATACACGGGGTGAATCATAATTATAATATGAAATAAAAAAATATGTTCATAATATGATCTAAGTATATATAATATAGAGTAATATGCAGACCAAATACGAAATAAATATTGAAGTTTGTATAGTCATTCATAATAATACGATATGTTATTTGTTTTAGGATTTGTTATAGGAACTTAAAATTTTGTACCACTACTAATATTTATTGTGACATTTTCTTGTTCAAATGTAACATGTGTGATTTTATCTGATAATAGATTATTATGACGGGTTAATGTTGTCACAATATTATATTTTCTACCATCCAAATATAGTTTACTCACTTTCGCTATCATTAACATTAATATAAGGTATGCTCGTATTCAAAGCTATAAACCAATATGAATTGTACGAAATAATTACCTTTATCACAATTAGTAAGGAAACCAATAAAAACTATTGATAATGTAATATGTCTCATACCATTTGAAAGGTCTGAAAAGGGACTTATAGACAGATAAAAGTAAATGTAAATGAATAGACAAAAATTGAATCAATAAAACCAATTAACTATAGTTGAGAAAATACTATGTATAGTGTAATACTTTACATGTACAATTGAACCAATGAAACATATATATAAGTGAAAAAATAAAAATAAAGACATGAGACACCATACGACAACTAAGTAAATCTAAATTTAAAAAAAAAGTTATGACATTCCGAATGTGAAGATACCTTTCACAGACCTCTACATCTTAGTTACAATAGGAAAAATATGTATGTTAAAAGTTTACCTTGTTTTAACAATAGGAAAAATATGTATGTTAAGAGTTTACCTTGTTTTAAAACACATATATCTAACTTATCTAAAAATACATGATGTTTTTTATGTGACATAGATAATATACATATTATATTTGATGTAATATATTGAATATTAAATAATGATTTTTTATATTCTTGACAAAACTTTAATTATCACAGAAATCTAATTTGATTCTAGAAGAGAAAGTAAAACTTACGAAATTGATTAAATGGTTACTAATTTTATGGGTTTTTGTTTAATAATTTCAAATCAAAATTAAATCCATAAATTATAGATTAGATTTAAAACACATTTTAGACTTTAGATTTACAATCAAAATAAAATTCTAATATAATATTTCGTCTCCTAGAGATCGGGGTTTCGTTTTTACTAGGTTAGGTTTCGCTATTCAAAAGGGGGTAGCGGCGCAGCTTGTTGCCCGCTTACCGGCTATCTTGGTGTAATTTGTTTGACCTTATATATAAAAAGTGTAAGATAAAAAATATAATATTTAAATTTTTTTAATTTAAAATTAATCAATAAATTATTGATGCCCTCATTAAATGACATGTGTCCCAAATCAGGTTTCTTTTATTATATAGTATAGATTTATATTAATTTATTTTATTATGATATCAACATGATATCAGCTTTTAAACAAACAGAGAATCTAAAATCGATATTCAAATAACATTCATTCACTAAATCAATACATAACAAAACCATCGATGATTTGATTTCCTGCAAAATTAGCCCTAATTCAGAAATCAACATATACAACTGAAAATCCCTAATACACAAAACATATACACACAAACTTCCAAAACGCCGATTATAAACCCTAACAAACAAACGGTAAACCAAATCAACATCAATATCAATAGGCTACCATAATCCAACCAACAGAGATTAAGACAAAACATACATCAAACTGCATCGAATAAAACTTCAAACTTCAAATCAAACAAAACGGAAAACGTATGTAAAGGAATAACAATCGATCAATAGAATGATTAAAATAGAAAAGGAGGAACAGAAGAAACAAAGAAAGAAGGACACAAGGGTAATCAAACCCTAGTAATCGTGTCCGTATCATCTCAGTTCTAGGCCATACCCTTTTCTATTCATCATCTGAAGGTGAAAATCAAAATCATATAAACAAACAACATGAT